>PYAF01006286.1:29606-53457 GCA_007407185.1 Glycine tomentella | reverse complement strand
TAGGGTTGATAAAGAGAGGCTTGTAATATCTTGTAAGAATATTTTTTGCAATAGTGGAACTCTACTCTAGTGTTGAGTGGAAGAACTGGATGTAGCTTCATAGTGTTTGAAGTGAACCAGTATAAAAATCTGTGGCTAATCTTTCTTCTCTTCTCTTCATCTCTAAATTGCTTTGGTTGTGATTCAAATTGTTTGCACATAAAGTTTTTCTCAGTCTATTGGTTTCTTGACAAATGAATTTGATTGAATACAAGAGTTTTGGTTTTAAATATTTTTAAAGTGATAAAGATCCTGTGGCAACTCTGATTTGTAAAATTTTAATTTACCAAGGTTCAACCAATTCACCCCCCCTCTTGGTTGTATAGAAGTGTTCCTTTTATTTTCAAATTTCAGGATTATAATGTTGGCACTTAACTTTTGATTCCAGTGAATTGCTTATAAATTTGCCCTAATCCTATTTGTTTTGTAGCTGGAACATATAAAGGTTATTGTTTACATTTTGGAAGATTAGTCCAATCAAATTTGGTATTTTGATAGGTATCAAGTGTATCAAAACATCCAAAGCAAGCAAGACAAGAAGAAAATTGCATAAAGGTCAAAATAAGAAGTTTCTTGAAGCAAATTCACCCAGAACTCGCCCAGGCTAGCATTTTTCTTCAGCATTGGGTTTTTAACTCGCCCAGGTGAGTGAATCATGTGTATTTAACTAGCCTGGGCGAATGGCTTTCTTTAGGATTAAGGATAAACTCGCCCAGGCAAGTAAAAGGAGTGGAAACTCTGTAGAAACGAACCAGGGATTGCCTCCTTCGTCATGTTTTTTGTTGATCTCTTGCTCTACACCATGATCGGGTAGTTACCCTTATGTATCTGTTTTGATATTTGATATATGTATGAATCTTTTATACTCATTCTGGTAATTTCATTCTGTTCTTAATGCTTGATTCCTTGATCACTAGTTTCATGAAATTATATTCTAAGCTTGATTGGAAAGTGCCCTTAGGATTTGAACTGAATGATTTTACTCATTATGTTACATTGCTAGGAATAGAGCATAACATTCGATTGCAAATAGCACGCGATTATGATTGTAATGCTGGGTTATTTACTTCATATGCGAGAGATAGATATTCGGTAAATATCCTTAGGATTCTCGAATGCGAGAGATCGATTCGAGGTGAATTAATGTGTGCATTAGTAATGTTAGAAAATGATTCATATAGGTTAAATGTTAATTAGATACTGAGGGTATGAATGATGAAACCCAATCCTACGTTCTCTTCAATTAATTAAATTCACTTTTTAGTTTTCGTTATTTTCGTAATTTCTTTGTTTCCGTTATTTTCACAAACTCATGAAATTAAGTTCATACTTGTTGTACATAAGCTATTTAACTGTTACCTTTATTTAAAACAATTGAGTAACTCAAGTCCCTGTGGAGACGATCTCTTATAAATTTCCTAACCTGCGACAACATTGGTACGCTTCCCAAAAGTCTAACAGTGACTCATTAGGTCTAATTAGTCACTGACATAAATAAACTTGGACCAATTAAACTCTTTTGACGAGCCCAATTTATTTAATGACCACATAAGACACTAGGAATGCTCTGCGGCTCAATAAATAATTGAGTTGATCAAGTGATCTACCTTTCTAATTTGGATACTGTGTCTCAATCATCCCTCATATCGTCATTTACATTTAGTTGAGAGCAAGGATAAAGTATCATCTCTCTTTATTGACTAAATATAGCTTTTAATAGGAACTAGCTATCTTCTTCTATTGACTCTAAGACGGATCATAACTCATCATGATCTCTTACTATGCATAGATTCCCGAGTCAACTAGAAGTCATCCAAGCCCTACCGTTCTTATAAACGACTAATCCCTCATAAGGGATTGTGAGTCTTTTCAACATGTCCATCTATACTCATGTATTCAGGTTATACTAAAGAGTACACTGTTCTCCCCATTTTCAGGCGGATAGAGTCATACAGTCAAAGTATAGCCCTAGAACATAGTATTCGATGACATCCTCAAGTCTAGGATGATCTGCACTACCAAACCATGAGAGACTTTACAAATCCAATGATATGTTAAAGAATCCTTGTGGAGTCTCTCGACAGGTCAGTTCAGTACCATCTGTTCCCTAACAGATCCACCCACGACATCAGCTAAGGCATCACCATGCCTGCATTACATGACGTCCTTACCTTGTATCTCTATACAAGTAGAGGATGTCGTACTATCTTATTGAGATCATCAATGCCCTTTCTTGATGATTCAAGACTAGGAACTTGCTTTAGGCAATAAACATGTAGTGTCCTCAAATCCTCATGATCATGATCCCTATCATAGATCCTCGAGTGTACACTTGATTTATTCATAAGGCCTTTATCTTTAAACGCATAGTACTATAAATATAGGTGAGACAAAAATATGAAAAAGATAAATTTTTTTCTTATTAATCATGAAATAATACAAGGTGTTCAACTGATAAATCAGATTGTCTCTAGGACACCTACATACTAACAATGGTGGTCTAGGACCAAGACCTTGTGGCATGGATTTTCCACGTAATTGTAGTTAGAATACATATCCTATTCTATAATGAAATTAATAAGATAATGTTTGTTTGCATGAGTGAGTGAAAATTGAAGAGAAATCAAAGGTATTGTCATGGTGTGATCACACGAATGTGAAGAATGTGTTCGTAATCATGAATCGAGAGAGCTTAGAGAGAGAAGTGAGAAAGAATTATGTAAAAATGAGTTAGAGTTGTCTTTTTTTTTTTGGGAAACTTCAGCACTATTTCCCTCTCTATAGACTCAAAATAGGCATTTAGCGGAAATGAAAAAAACAAGAAAAGAAAGTAAAACAATGACACCAAGCATTTTTAACATGGAAAACTCTTTCGATGTGAAAGGTAAAAACCACAGGACCAAGCCAATAAATATCTTAACTATTAAAAGTAGCATTACAATGACTCTCTCAATACAAGAGAATATCTCTCAACCTCACCCAACAAAGATGATTTACAATTTCTCTCAACTCTTACCAAGTGTGGTGAAAACTAGAACTCTCTTTCTCACTATCACTCTTGCTTTGCTTCTCTTTGGATGGGATGATATGGGATGCACCAACTCTTCACAAGCATCCCTATTTATAGGAGAAGGGTGTGGCTTCCTTCAAGACTGAGTGGTGGATGCCAATACATAAGTTACATTCACAAAGCTCCTTGTAACTCCAATATTCATTTTCCTAAGTGGAGTGTGTAAGTCTCAAGGTCAAAGAAACCAACTCCAAGCCCTTGGAAAGTGCTCCATAACTTCCTATGCATGTCTTGGAATGTGTCCCTTAATTTTCTATGTATTTGAATTTATATGTTTACTTGAATGTGAATTAACCTTAATTATAGAGGAATTTCCAACAGATCTCCCCCTTCCAACATAATTGGTGTGCACCTCTATACCATCACCTTGACAGCAACCTTCAACCTTTTTGGTTGGTATTGTCTTGGTAATCATATCAGACCAATTAAAGTCTGTATTGATTTTCTCTAACTTCAGTTTCTTCTCATCCAACACCTCTTGTATCCAGTGATAACAAATGTAAATGTGTTTGGAGCATGAATGGAACATGGGGTTCTTGGCTAAGTGGATGGCACTTTGATTATCACAGTTTATCACATAATCGTCTTGATCATGTCCCAACTTATTTAAGAATTTATTCATCCATAACATTTATTTGAATGCTTCAACTGCTACAATATATTCTATTTCAGTGGTTAATAATGCAACACACTTTTGATGTTTTGATTGCCAAGACACAACTCCCTTTGCAAAAGTAATTAGATATCCAAATGTAGACTTTCTAGAATCCACATCTCCTGCCATATTTGCATTTGCATATCCAAGAAGCATTAAATCTTTATTTCCAAAGCACAAGCACCTTTTAGAAGTTCCTCTAAGGTACCTTAGTATCCACTTCACAGCATTCCAATGCTTTTTTCTTGGATTTGATAGGAATCTACTCACAACTCCTACAACATAGGCAATGTGTGGTCTTGTGGAGATCATTGCATACATAAGGCTACCCACAATAGACGAATAGGGCACCTTGCTCATCTATTCTTTTTTCTTCTTCATTCTTTGGACATTGCATCTTGCTTAATTTAAAATGTCCAGGAATTGGTTTTGCATTATGCATGTTGAACCTTTCAAGAAACTTTTCAATCTAGTCCTTTTAAGATATCCATAGCATTCTTGAAGATCTATCTCTAGTGATCTTCATTCCAAGAACTTCTTTACTGGACCCAGATTTTTCATGGCAAAAGATTTGCTTAATGCATTCTTGAGACAATCAATCTTCATTTTATTTTGCCGACAATGAACATATCATCAACATACAACAAGAGTATGATGGACTCACCATTCATGTTGTAATGACCCATCTCATCGCTACGATATCACCACTCAAATGCGTAATTTCAATTTTAAGTGAAAATTCTATTAATTTGATTATGAAAACAATGATAAATTTTTCGCGATATACATTCATAAAATAACGCATAAATATGTATGTGTGTGTGTGTATATATATATATATATATATATATATATATATTAAACCACTATACATCATTCACATATCAAGATATAATTTAGTTTTTACATGTATCTAACCCTGGGATTTACATGCCCAATAAAAAAAATCAAGGAACTATCTAAGGAAGAGTTTGATAACAAAACACAACTATTCCAAAAGAAACTCCAACGTCATCACGTTGGCTTGATAGCTCCAACCAAAAAGAAAAGACCTCCCTCCAAGGATATCTACTGCTGATCATTTGCTCCCACGAATGAAAGTTCAAGATCATCACAGGTAACAACCACATGATGCAAAATGCAAGGGTGAGTTCATTGTAAAAGATTAATGACTATCAGATGACAATGATTATAAGGAAATACAATAACGAATCATCACAAACGTTTTCAACAATCTATCAGTTTAACATACACTTAACAAACTAGTCAGCAACTTTTCAACAATTCAAATAAATTATGCTTGAAATGATACATGCGTTGGACTCAACACTCAAATGCAATGTGGTACAATTCATCAGGAAATAACCTAAGCGTGTCTTAATGACAATCTCACTTAGGAAAAATTAGCAGCAATTGTCGAGGTCATCCAGTCGTGCACAGGCTACTCCCACCATGTTGATCAGCATGAGTCTCAAGGAAGTTCCAAACCGAATGATATGTCACCAAGTACCAACATTTTTCCTCATGAAAAACCACAAGTACTTACTGACAAAGTTTAAACTATTTATACACAATTATGCAGTATGAAACATGGGCTCCAACAATGCATTAACCTGGAATAGTTAAAAAATTTAAACAATCATCTTCCCTCTTCAGGGGCACTTACAATTTTTAAACCAAATTCCCTTCCCTCTCCAACGATATTTAGACGGTCATTGCACTTCCCTTGTACGTACACAACATGCAATCATCTTAATGACATCATCAACATCAACATCATCACACATAACAATGATTCTTAATATAATAAGACTGATATTTTAGAAAAAATTCTAAATTAAAGAGAGGAACAATAATATACAAGCAACTCTTAAGCTCATTTAAAATTTAATTACTGAGTCTCCCCTGTTATTAAGAATTTTCCCAAAAATTCCAATCATTACAACAACAACATCATTCACAATTTTATTCATAATATATCGCATCCTGTTAGTTTGAAACACAACTTTTCTTGAAAACCAGCATGCAATAAGGACAAACATACAACCTCATAATTGAGTTCCCTGACCCAAATAATGGTGTCATAAGCTATAAACAAACTATAAACTCCTTACCTATCTATATCTCCTCAATAGCTCTTCGTAGTGTCGTTCAGAGATCTCTTAGGTTAACATTCGTTGGTCGAAATGCAAAGCTCTATATACCAAATCAAAGACAACTCAATATATGTTTCAAAGTCAAATACCCATTCAATTTTAAAAGGGGCCAAAATCGTGTTCTTGGGTTCCACATCAAAGAGACATCAATTTGAGATTCTGATCACGTCAATGTGGTCGGGGTTCAGCAAGGGTCACAAAAACAAAATCAATTTTAAAAAAAGGAAATTTTTACGTCTCATTTTCATAGGTTTTTCAAAGGAAACATAAAAACATCCAATAATAGTAACCAAATCACAAGGGATACAAGGATAGGCTCAAACTAACTAGGAGAAGACATAGAAATCATGGTTACCTCAAAGAAACCGCAATGAATCAAGAGTTATGTTCTCTACCAATTCTTTGAGTTGGATTTTTAAGATTCCTCTCCAATTAAAAAGTGTTCCACTCTGTGTGGTGGTCCGACGACAAGTGGTGGCGACTCGTGGTGGTCACTGGTGGTCGTGGGTGGTGGATGTAACGTCCCGTATGCATCCGGTGCATTAACATTGATTTATGGTTATTAAGCGCAGCGATTATCACAGATAATTAATTCGGAAGCAATAAATAAAATGACGTCATCAAACGTCATTAACAACACCCACTATACATCATATATGGTGAATTCTCATAATATACAATGTATATCTCAAAACTATACAAAATCCCTATCAGGGTACAAAACAATAGGCATATATCAAAATGTAGAGCTAACATGCTCTCAACCCTATGCCTAAGGTTCTCAGGGAACCTATCCCTGCTCGGGCCTCCTGTCCTAGGATCTCTCAGCAGCTCCTTGAGTATCACCTGCAAAACATAACCCCAACAGGGGTGAGATAACAATCTCAGTAAACTCAGGGTCCTTGGAGGTTTTTCCTCCCCCTGGTTCACTTCTATGCATATAATATCAAAATTGCCATTACAACTAGCCATCGTAGCTCTCAAGCCATAACAACACATATACACTTTTCTCAAGTATAAAACGCATCAATATCATTTAGCCATCACAGCCCTCAACAGTTCACAACATAGCACATGTATATTTTAACTCAAATACAACATATACAAAGATAGATATATTATATTCCTTGAGAAATATCATCTGCAACAGGTACATTCTCCAAGGATTTACTTACATATATAAATATATCTATACCGTATTGTCTGGGAAAAGATCATCTGCGACAGGTATCTTATTCCAGGACGCACTCAGACATATATGGCACTTCCGAGAAGCTCATCTGCAACAGGTGCATTCTCTCAGTTTTTATCACATACACACATATATTGACCACTTAGAGTTGTTCCACATAACTCTGGCTCTAAGGGAAGTCCATATTTAGTTTGTTCTACTAGTCAGAGAAAATCTCATCAATCAACACATATAGCCTCAATCCATGTATATCAAGTACATGTTTTGAATCAAACTAGTAACACACAATTTCAATATACATGCATCAATTCATACAATAACCATCACTCCCTCTGGAGTATGGTGGAACACAATCAAGGGGAAATGTAACACCTCAACTTATCATCTTGTTATTATTGATTTTTAATGAAAATTCTTTTCAAATTGCTTAAAAATACTAAACTACAATTTTTCATTACTGAGTAATATTCATAATTCTGAAGTAACATATAATAAGATTACAAAAGATTTTTCCTCAATGATTGATATTTATAAATCTGATGTACCATAAAATATAGACTGATATCAATTCTATTACATAGTATAATCAACTAAAACACTCCGTAACAAAGAAATACATCTTCAAACATAATCTCTTCAAAATATTATATCTTCAAACAAAATTCTCTTCTTGTAGATAGCTAGTGGTCTCTCTTTGCTGTTCATCTGCTCGCCCGAATAACATCAAGGTCATAGCAGGTGTCAACCACAGACACAAAGTACAGGGTAAGTTTATGATAAACATAATATAAGCAAATATATTCAATATGTAAATATTCATAACAACATCCTCAAAGATGCATGATTCTTTTAGACTCTTACCATGATGCATGATTCTCTTAAACTCTTTCAATGATTGGTACCAATAGTCAAGATAGCCCCATTCCAGTGGCACAAAACTGAAACGATCAGTCAGGGTCCCACAATGTTGCAACAGGATTCTCACCCACACTTCATGTGATCATCATGGGTGGCGTGATTTCCCCACTGCCAAGTACCCCCCAGCTCAAACCTCTCTTATCTGAACGCTCGAACTCAGTTCCTGCAGCTATCTGACACACCTCCTCTTGAGGCAAATAACACGGACTAACCCCCGCCGGGCATATGCATATGAGACATATAAGACTGATTCACTTTAAGATATAACTCTTTTCATCATCTCATATTTATTTTACTCAGAAACTCAACATAAAGTGTAGAACTCAACTTTATATTCATGTACAGAATCTCAGCATATTATTCATGTACAGAGATTTATAGGAAGACTCAACAACACATGAGCTTCATGGAGATTTATAGAAACACTCAACAACACATGGAACTTAGAGAAATTCATAGAAACTTTTAGCAACATATGAACTTCATGGAAACACTCAACAACACATAAACATTCAAACACTTATTCAAACAAAACAACACTTAAACTATCTTTATCATAAAGCTTCCCCATACATACCTTATAATCTCTTATGAAGCTTGTCTTTCTCTTCTTACAAAGCATGGCAAACTTTCCCTAAAGATGTTAGCGTCTTCTTCACGTGACCTTCAAGGAGAAGTGGAGTCTTCTTCTCACTTGATTTAGGCTTTAATAAGGAAAGGATGAAAATGAAATGAAAGGGGTATAAGGGAGAGCTTCACGTGAAAGGGTGTAGGAAAATGTCTTGGAAAATGACTTGCACTTAAGGACCCCTTTATATAGTGGTTGGAAAATGATATATTATTCATGGACATCTCTACCCTTCCTAGCT
The DNA here is from genome assembly GCA_007407185.1 of Glycine tomentella. NCBI lineage: Eukaryota > Viridiplantae > Streptophyta > Magnoliopsida > Fabales > Fabaceae > Glycine > Glycine tomentella. The sequence continues at coordinate 44,558 of PYAF01006286.1, read as the reverse complement.
AGTTACTTCCATTTAGTTTCATTGTAACTAAGTTTTATGTCATTCCATTCCATTCTAACTAGATTTATAAAAAATCTCCTAAGTTATAATGACTTGCTTTACAAGTGTCCCTATCCTTGTTATGAATTTTACAAGTGTCCCACCACTTGTCCAATTCATGAAGCTTCTTCCTATTTTCCTTCCAAGTGTCTTAATCATAAAGAGTATCCATGATTCTCCAAGCTTCACGTGAATTCTAGGAGAAAGGAGAGAAATTTTACTTCATTTTCATGTTACTTTGTATTAATATCTTTCAAGACATAACACCAAGCTTCCAAGTGTCCTCCTACTTGGCTTAGAACATGAAACTTCTCCTCCCTTTCTACCTTATTCATATGATTTACCAAACTAAAGAGGAAGGGAAGACAAATTTTACTTCCTTTGATGCTACATATGTCATTTTTGATAATGAAGAAAATCTAGTTCCAATATGGCTTTACACATGGCATTTTCTTAAAAAGAATTCAAGTTTGATTTGAACTCTTCTACCTAAAGATAATCTTGAATAATAGAACTTCAGAGATTTCCAGAAACTGATTTCAGTTACAATACCAATAGCTCACAAACTGTTTATACCGAGTACTACACAGATCTTGCATACAAAACTATTCTTAACTTAATTCTGATTGGTCCATTCCTTTACAGACCATCAACATTACTAAAACATTTTATTAAATAATTTTATTCATCCTACAATTAAGAGAAATTTCAATAGATTCTACTTCTAATTTTTCCATATTTTTCTGATACCTGAAGTCTTTTCTGAATTCAATTTCAAAGTTATCACCATAGAAAATTCATAACAATTCTGTTATGAGGCTTTTTTGTCACAAAGTATCTTGATTATCTATCATCTAAGAGTACTCTGTACTTTTATCAGGATTTCACAAACTATCTAAGGATATATGGGCATTTCTGGCCTGAAGGGCATTATGGTAATTTGTCACTCTAGGGGCATGATTGTAATTTTCCAAAGTGTCCAAGGGTATTTGTGTAATTTCCACTATAAAATATCTCAACAAAATATCCAAGGGTATTTGTGTAATTTTGACTTAAGGGCATTTTTGTAATTTCTAAAATATCCAAGGGTATTCTCGTCATTTTCACCTCAAGAGCATTTATGTAATTCTGTTTCAAGGGAAGGATAATATGGTCATTTCTTTTTCAATCATTTTTGTAATATCTCTAATTGATATTTCACCAAAATAATTTTAAATATAGACCAATCAAATCACAACCTAATATTCACATTAAATAGTTGTGCAAGAAACATTTTGACCATACATTTGAAAAATCAGGGTGTTACAGGAAACACTCCCAAGAACAAAGAGCTTATCTGCTCTCAGCGCTACACCGGGTCTCCCGGCTTCGTGGTGACAACCACCAGCAATGTCTGTATCATGCCCTACACAAGGCATACAAACAATCAATTAATAACGGTCCTCAACCGTTATAATGAAAGGAAACGCTATTCCTTTCCATTACAACCTCTCTGTTCTCTATATTAGGGTTATCAGAGCTAACCACCTTATAGGCGATTCACAAACCCTCAGCAGGATCTATCTCAGCCTAACCAAGGTACTAGAGTCACTCTAAGACTCTGCATAAGATGGTTCAAAGCATACAATTGCTTAACCCCTCTATATCTCAAGAATAACCAAGTCATTCAAAACAATCACTTAAATATACAATCACCTTCCATACAATCTCATGAACACTTTTTAGTAAAATCACACATGTTCATACATGTCATGATACCCTCCATTTAATCATCATTCTTCCTACTCATACCTATATCAGAGTCAAAACCAAACTTCATCAATAATCATGATTGAAAGCTCAGTATACATTAGAACAGCCTCCTGAGCATACTTTTCTAAAGAATCCAAGCCTAATTCCAGCCCTAACACAAATGGGTTACTATTCATCCCATTATCAATCTCACAAATCAATCGGTAAAACTTGAGTTTCTTACCTCTAAACTGTGGAGGAAGGCTAGAAGATCACTTCCCCAAGCTTTAGCGTCCTTGAATCGCCTTTTTTCCCTTCCAAATCTCAGTTTTACAAAGTTTCCTAGAGAATGGGATCTCTCCGATTGATGGTTCTCTCGAGGAACTAAATCTAGAATCTAGCTTGTGGAGGAGTTCTAATCAACTTTCTAGTTGGGTGGGAAGTGTTTAGATGAAGAATGGAGAAGATATGAAGCTTTCTACTTCATTAATGGGGGAAGGAGGCTCGAGGAAGAAGAAAAACTTATTTTGGCCCAGAAATTCATCCAAATGACCCTTTTATAGGGTTCTGAACACGTCCCCACGCTACTAGCGCCACTTCCCACGCTAATCGCGCCAAGAATTCGAAAGAAATGGCTTTCTAGAGCATTCTAGCGCTTATCGCGCCAAGAATTTGAAAGAAATGGCTTTCTGGAGCATTCTAGCACATATCGCGCCATATATTCAAATCTGGGGTCTCCAGGGCCATTCTAGAGCTAACAGCGCCATAACTAGCGCTAATCGCGCCACTCTGGCGCACCTCCCACGCTAAAAGCACCAGCTCCCATGCTAACGGCACCACTCTCTGGCCATCGCTAAATCCGTCGCTAACGCTTTTGTGACGGAATATAGTAAATTTAATTTTTTTTTTCATGGTTATTATAGTGGAGGAGGAGGTTTAGGGTTTTTGGGCGAGGGTTTGAGGAGAGAAGAGAAGTAAAACACATTTTTTTCGTGCTGATGGTCATATTTATAACCTGCAAGACTCGCCTAGCGAGCTCGTCTCGCTAAGAAAAATTTAACTTTTGGCTCTAAGTGATACATTTCGCGCTAAGCGAAACTTCTCTTCAGGTTGGAATTGCGCTTAGCGAACTAATGTCACTAAGAGAATTACTTCCTCTGGAAAGAATTGCGCTTAGCAAGCAGGTGTCGCTAAGAAAATTATTTCCTCTGGATAGAATTGCGCTTAGCGAGCTAGTGTCGCTAAGCGAGATATTTTGCACAAGGATAATTCACACAACACTTCAAATAATCTAAGTTAATCAAGTAATTAAACAATACAAACAATACATCAAACATCTATTTTCAGTTATCGAAATTTCAAGGCGTTATAACTCTCCCACCCTTTTAGAAAATTTGTCCCCGAAATTTACCTGACTCAAACAAGGCTGGATATGCTTCTCGCTTATAACTCTCTAGTTCCCACGTTGCATCCTCTCCTGATGTACCTCCCCAGACCACCTTGACCAACGAAATTTCTTTCCCTCTTAATTACTTTGTTCTCCTATCCTAGATCCTCAAAGGCAATGTTTCATATGTCAAGTTCTCCTTTACTTGAACGTCGTCCAATTCAACCACATGAGATGGATCATGGATATATTTATGGAGTTGAGAAACATGAAAGACACTTCGGAGGTTAGAAAGAGACGAGGGTAAAGCCATTTGGTATGCCACATGGTGTGAGTTTTCGGGATTTCAAGGCTCAACCAACCCTAGTCCACGGGGTGACTCTCAAGAATACATAATCACCAACCTTAAATTCCAGGTCTTTCCTTCTATTGTCCTTATAACTCTTCTACTTACTCTGAGCAGTCATCATCCTCTCTTGGATCAACTTGACTTTCTCAGTGGTTTGTTGTACCACTTCAGGTCCTAAGGTGAGGTTCTTTCCTGTTCTAGCAAACACAGGGGTGTCCTACATCTTCTACCATACAGAGCTTCGTATGGAGTCATGCGAATGGTAGAATGATAAAATTTTATAAGTGAATTCTATCAACAACAGAAAACTCTCCCAACTTCCATTTTGTTCTAATATGACTCTCAAAAGGTTCTAAAAAAACTAAATGGTCCATTCAGTATGACCATTGGTTTGAGGGTGATAATTTGAACTTAGCCTAAGCTGGGTTCCCAACGCTTTGTTCAGACTCTCCCAAAATCTAGAGGTGAATCTAGGATCTCTATCAAACACTATGCTAGACAACACACCATGTAATCTAACAATCTCACTAATATATAGGGAGGTCAACTTCTCTAAGGAAAACTTTATATTAATGGGGATAAAGTGAGCAGATTTAGTCAATCTGCCAACAATAACCCAGATAGAATCTAAACCTCTGGGGTTCTAGGTAGTCCTACAATGAAATCTATGGAGATACTATCCCACTTTCACTCAGGTATCTCTAAGGGTTTAAACTTACTAGAAGGTCTATGATGTTCTATCGTAGCCTTCTGGCAAACTAAACACACATACACAAACTCTCTAACCTCTCCCTTCATGTTTGGCCACCAAAACATTGCCTTGAGATCCTGATACATCTTGGTAGCACTAGGGTGGATGCTCAAGTTGCTCTTATGCCCTTCCTCTAAGATCATCTTCCTAAGCTCGGGTAAATTGGAGACACAAATTCTATCTCAAAGTCTTAAGACTCCATTCGATCCCACATTGAAACTACTATCTCTTCTGATACTATGGCTTCTAACTGAGTTTTCATAAATGGATCAGACTTTTGGCCCTCTCTGATCTCTCCTAGCAATTCTCAAAGCTCCTAAACATACACTATTAGGTGTAACCTCACATGTAAGGCTAAGGTCTCTAAATTGTTCTAGGAGATCCAACTCCCTAACCATCATGACATATATATGTAGGGATTTCCTACTCAAAGCATCAGTCACTACAATTTCTTTGTCGGGATGATAGCTAAGCTCAAAATCATAGTCCTTAAGAAACTCTAACCATCTCTTTTGATGCTTGTTCAACTCTTTCCGACTAAACAGATACTTAAGGCTTTTATGATTGCAAAATAATTCAAACTTGAAGCTGAACAGGTAATGCCTCCACATCTTAAGAGCAAAAACTACAACTGTTAACTCTATATCATGGGTAGGATAATTTCTCTCATGAGTCTTGAGTTGTCTAGAAGCATAGGCCACTACTTGGTCATTCTGCATCAATACTCCTCCTAAACCCATCTTTGATGCATCAAAATACACCTTCAAGGGTTCTCTTGGGTTAAAAGAAACTAACACGGGCGCGGTCGTCAACTTTTCCTTAAGGGTTTGGAAACTATGCTCACACTGGGCATCCTACACAAAAGCTTGACCCTTACGAGTCAGCTTGGTCAAATGAAAGGCTAACTTGGAGAAACCTTCTATGAGTCTCCAATAATATCCCACTAAACCCAGAAAAATTCTAATTTCAAACACAAAATTAGGACTCTGCCACTTAAGAACAACTTCTATCTTAGAGGGATCTACAAGTATATCACCTTGGGATATCACAAGTCCTAGGAAACTAACTTTCTCTACCCAAAACTCGCACTTGGACAATTTAGCGTAAAACTGTCGATCCCTAAGATTTTGCAGCACAATCCTCAAATGCTCTTCATGCTCCTCTCTAGCCTTGGAGTATACCAAAACATCATCTATGAATACTACCATAAAACTATCAAGATAGGGGGGAAGATTCCATTCATATAACCCATAAACACACTAGAGGCATTAGTCACACCAAAAGGCATGACTAGATACTCGTAGTGACCATAATAGGTCCTAAAGGAAATCTTTGGGATATCCTCGGACTTCACTCGGATCTGATGGTAACCTGATCTAAGGCATATCTTGCTAAACACATAAGCTCCGACTAGTTGATCCAGAAGATCATTTATTTTAGGCAAATAGTACTTGTTCTTGATCGTAACCTTATTCAACTGGCGGTAGTCTACACACAACCTCATGATTCCATCTTTCTTCTTCACTAACAACACTGGCGCTCCTCATGGAGATACACGAGGTCTCACAAAATTTTTATCCAATAACTCTTCTAACTGTTTCTTAAGCTCGACCAACTCTATAGGAGACATCCTATAAGAGGATATAGATATGTGTCTAGCACCAGGTACTAGATCTATAGAAAACTCTACCTCTCTCTCTGGTGGTAAACCAAATATATCATCAGGAAAAACTTCAGGAAATTCTCTAACAATGGGGAGATCACACATAGAAACCTTGGTCTCTACTTTCAGTTTAGACAGGATCATGAACATTTGGGTACCTTCTTTCAAATATGTCATAACTTGGTTGGCAGAGATAAATATCCAATCCCTACTCACTTCAGAATCACCAAACACCACCATTTTATCAAAATAGTTTAATAAGACATGGTTGGAAGATAACCAGTCCATACCCATAATAAGATCAATTTGGCTTAAAGGTAAACAAATCAGATCAATTAAGAATTTTCTACCAGAAATCTCTATAGGACAATTCAAACTCACTTAAGAAGTTAAAATGGAACCACTAGTCGGGGTCGCTACCACAAGATCAACATTTAAAGAAGATACATACAACTTAAGTTTTTGCATGCACAAGCAAGATATAAAGACTCTTTCAATGGCCTTTGGACGTTCAGTTTGGACATTCAGACTCCCACCATTCTGCTCCTTCTTGGGATATGGGCAGTTTCTCTGAATATGGCCCTTCGATCTACAATTGAAACAAGTCTTGTCTTTGTCTGCACAATTTGAAGAAATGTGGTCTGGCTTACCACACTGTAACAAATGATTTGAGTTGAGAAAGTGATGGGTTCTCTACCACTACCATCAGGGAATCCCGTAGCAGCAGTCCTCTGATTGTTGGGGCAATTACCATATTACTTAGGAGGATTGGGTATGGTTTCCCCCGATTTGGGGGTCCATGCTTCTTGTTCTTCATTGGGCCCATATTTCGATAATATGCCGCCCTGTCTCGAGAGTCTTCATCCCAGATCCTACACATATTCACCAACAGTAGGAACTGGCGAACAACTTGATAATTCACAACTGGCCTCACCTCAACTCGCAAGCCATTCAGAAACTTCACACATTTTGAGTTTTCACCATCTCTTCCTTGATAATGAGGACCTCACTAGCTCTTCGAACTTAGCTGAGTATTTAGCTATAGTCATGTTCCCTTGCTTGAGCTTTAGGAATTCCATTTTCATATTGTTCCAAACATCTTCAGGGAAGTATTTCTCCAAAAATACCCTCTTGAAGGTCTCCCAGGTCACAACTTGACCTTCAGCCTCCAAGCATTAGTGAGTGTTTTCCCACCAGTACTCAGCTTCTTCTACCAGCATATATGTGCCAAAAGCAACCTTTTGCTCCTCCGGACATGCCATCACTCAGAAGATTTTTCAATCTCCCGTACCCAATTCTGAACACCATCAAGGTTTATCCTCCATTAAAAGCATGTGCATTGTTTCGTTGAAAGTGATCCAACCCTTGATACTCAGTAGCTCCATTAACTTCTCCTCTATTTTGATTCCCTATAGTCTGAGCTAAGGCTTGGAAGACATTAGCTATTGCACGATCATTCCTACCAGCCATCACTCCCTGCATACACCAGGAAGTGAGAACATGGAAGCAATACACATAAGAAAAAGAATAGGACAATTTCATACCTATCTCAAGTCTTTACTTAAGTTACTCTTGAGAGTTGATGTCTTGAGAAATCACTCCTCTACAACAGTTTTCTCTTGACACATTAACACTTACTCTCTACCCTTTGGTTTCCTGACCGCTTGCCATAGTGTCCTATTGCACTTCACGAATTATCAAGATGGTCAGTCTGATAGCTCGTGACAAGGCATTGAAACTCATGGTATAACAGACATCAGGGATACAAATATGTTATGACAACACCAACAAATCTCTATAACCCACATAGAACAACAATGTGAGTAAGTTTCAAACACAAACAACTCAAGCAACTACAAACAATAAGGTACTCAAACACAAAATCCATAGAGAAACATAACAGACTCAACTTATGGGTCGAAAGGTTCAACCTAGCTCTGATACCACTAAAATGTAACTACTCGCCTCATCACCACAATATCACCACTCTAAAACGTGTAATTTCAATTTTAAGTGAAAATTCTATTAATTTGATTATGAAAACGGTGATAAATTTTTTGCGATATACATTCATCAAATAATGGGTACATACGTGCGTGTGGGGGTGTGTGTGTGTGTCTGTGTGTATCTATCAGTTCAACATACAGTCTCCATATGAGAATGTTGTTTTGACATCAAGCTGCTTAACCTCCAAGTCTTGTTTTGCAGCTAGACCAAAAATTGCTCTAATGGATGTCATCTTCACCACTGGTGAGAAAATTTATTCAAAATCTATACCTTTGTTTAGGTTACACCTTTTCACCACAATGTGAGCTTTGTACTTTGGGTTTGGGTTGTTTTCTTCATTCTTGAGTTTGAACACCCACTTGTTTCTTAATGCTTTCCTTCATTCTGGTAACTGCACTAGATTATATGCTTGATTTTCAATCAAGAACTGCATTTCTTCTTTCATGGCTTGCATCTATTTCTCCTTATCATTTACCTCAATAGCTTCCTGGAAACTTTGATGTTCTCCATCATCAGTGAGATTGACATATTCATCAGAGAAATACCTCATTGATGGTTGTCTGACTCTTGTTGATCGCCTAGGATTAATCTTCTGTCTGGACAATCTCCATTGTTGATTTTCCATCGTCTGAGTTGGATGCTCCGTCTAACTCTGCGCCATCTGGTCAGGCTGTTCTATATGAGGAGGTTGCTCCGTCTAATTGGTTTCTATCTTTTGAGTGGGTTCTGCCTCTTTTAGAAGAGTCTCTCCCCTTGATTTTCTCACTATGGATCTTCCTCGTGACTTCCCATGGCCTCATTTACCACAGTGCTCCCTCCTTTCTCTATTTTAAACAATATTTGCTTCGGATTGACTACTCAACCGTCCCTCCTTTTGTTTGAACTCTCATTTAGCAAACTATCTGTGACATTATCCATGCTAAGCTTTCCATCTGGTGTAGAGTTGTTGAGAGTAACAAACAGTGTGTCCCAACTCTCAGGCAGAGAACTGAGGAGTAGAAAAGTTTGTAATTCATCACCTATATTCATATGTACCTTCTTAAATTGATTAACAATACCTTTGAAGGTGTTTAGATATTCAATCATGTTCTGACTGTCCATATGTCCATATACTCAAACTTGACCAAGCGTTTGACAAGATGAGCTTTATTCCTCGGCGTTTTCTTTTGAATCAAAGATTCAAGCTTTTGTCCATAACTCATACGCATTGGTATAAGTTGATACATGCTTGAACAAGTTTTGATCAATATACTTATAAATCATAGCTACAACCTTCCGATTAAGGAGCTCCCATTCGTTGTCCTTCTTCCCCTCCGGCTTATTCTCGTGGGTAATTGGCTCGTGCAAACCTATGTAGTATAGATGGTCTTCCATCATCGGCTTCCAATAGGAATAATTTTCTGCGGTTAGCTTGAACATATCTCCATCATGAATTACAGCTCCCTCCATCCTGAATCACACAGGATAATAGCTCCCCCCAAACCAGACGAGCTCTGATACCACTGTTGGAAAACACCAACACTATTTCCCTCTCTGTAGACTCAAAATATGCACTTAGAGAAAATTAAAAAAAAAAGAAAAAAAGAATAGAGAATAGAAGAATGACACCAAGAATTTTTAACGTCGAAAACCCTTTCCATGTGAAAGGTAGAAACCACAGGATCAAGCCAATAAATATCTCCACTTTTAAAAATAGAATTACAATGACTCTCTCAATACAAGAGAATATCTCTCAACCTCACCCAACAAGAATGACTTATAATTTCTCTCAACTCCTACCGAGTGTGGTGGAAACTAAAATTCTCTTTCTCAGTGTCACTCTTGCTTTGCTTCTCTTTGGATGGGATGCACCAACTCTTCACAAATCTCCCTATTTATAGGAGAGGGGTGTGACTTCCTTCAATAGTGAGTGATGGATGCCAATAAATGAGTTACATTCACAAAGCTTCTTATAACTCCAATCTTCACTTTCCTATGTGGAATGTGTAAGTCTCAAGGTCAAAGAAATCAATACCAAGCCCTTGGAAAGTGCTCCACAATTTCCTATGCATGCTTTGGAATGTGCTCCTTAATTTCCTATGTATTTAAATTTGCATGTTTACTTAAATAAGAATCAACCTTAATTTGAAGAAATTTGCAAGAATTTTTTATATGGATATAATATTTATAGATCGTTATTGGGCCTTTGGTAGAAAAATTAGCTATGCCACTTGTTATTTATTATTTGTGTTTGGTATCCTATATCGGTTTATCAATAAATTAGCACTAACATGTTCTAAACATAATGCTGGTTTAGATCAGTATAATCTTTTTCTTTTCAATCATTTTATTCTACATTTTTTCATGATAAAAGTAAAGGAAGAAAAACAAACAAATTCACCTCTTTAATATTCGTCTTATCCTTCTTCTAAAAAATGGAGTGAACGTGTGTAGAGCAGGAATGCAAAACGAAAGGTGTAAGTGAAAATTTATTGATCGTCATAATACATAATGTCAGTAACGTTTTTACTTCAGAGTTCGGACATCACCCCCAGTTAACAGTTACTGTAGTACTATATTAATAATTATACTTGTGTTTAACGTTGATCATAATCTCTCGAGAAATTATGAGGGAATCAAGCATTTTTAGTATGCACATGCTAACTGATCTGCACTAAAAAATATATTAAATCTTTCAGTATTAACAGAGAACTGTCACAGATGGGAGTTAGATATCGAATATATCTAAGAAGCACGTGGTCCATTCTGTGTAATCCACGTTGTTGTTTATTACATCCAAAACATTAATATTGCTTGTTTGATTATTTTGTTTATAATTTTTTTTACAAACTTGTATTAGATTCAGACTTCGTTTGATATTTTGCAGCATGGATTTCTTGCATTCCGGCAGACTAGCACAACCAACAAATACATAGGATTCTTCCAAATCTGATTCGGTTTGTCTACAAAATTTTCAAATTGAAAATCAGTTTAATTAACACTTAGAATCTGAACCATCGTGAGCAATAATTGGTGGATTTAAATATTCATAAATACTAGATGAACAATTTAGATTAATAAAATTAAATTATATATTTGCATAAGTAGTAATTAGAATTTACGAAAACTTATACTTATGGCTTGAAGTCATATAGGCAGTAGGCTGGTTGTTAGACATATGGCATGTCTATTTTATACTTTTTATTTATAATACTTTGCAGGTCCCTTAACGTGGGTACTATGTATTTATGGGTCGTGGTAGTTAGTGGTGGTGCTGAGAGAGGTCTAGGAGTGACCGCTCAGTACCTCAATTTTAGAAGAGTACCAAATTTTTTATATAATTAATATAAATATTAAAAGAAATTTTTACGTAAAAATTAAAAATATTATAAAAAATAAATTGATTTTTAATAGATTTCTTTAGAGAAACAATACTAATAATTAGTCAATTAGTAATGTTTTCGTTTATCAATAAAATTTATTCACAGTTTTGATAAAAAAAAAAATCGACAATTAGGCATAATATTAACCTAAAGAGAAGAATATAACATATTATTTTCTTTCATTTCTATTAGCGTTAACATAATTACGTAAACAAAAGTTTTAGAACAAAAAATTACAATAATTATGATTCAAACTTCAATAATAAATCAAAATCAAACTTTATGATATTGAATTATTTAAAAATATTTAATTGTTTTTCTAATGCATATATACTGTTAGAATTACATAATATATCATGTTCATAAAACATAAAGCAAGAACATGATAAAGGATCTTGGAAAATCATGATTCTCACCAATAAAAGAAGGATAAAGACATACCCGGAAGCGCTGATGATGGAGTAACAGTCATCTCTTTCTTTTCCAACACCGGTAGGGCGATTTCTCTCTCTAAGCCTTCTTTTCTATTCTGTGTTTTTCTGATGGAAGAATAACACTTGGTGTGAAGGGGAGAGAGGACCAACCCTATTTATACATAATTGTCTTTAATCTGGTACGTCCATCATATACCATATCAATGCTTGAGATCAATGCATTTTGTAACCATTTTGTAGCGGTTAATTATTAATTGGGCCACATCAATAGTTGTGATTGTTCACATCAATAGTTGTAACTATTCACATCAATAGTTGTAACTATTCATATTTCCATTATGTGGGAATATATTTCTAACATTCTCCCACTTGGCCCGATTAATCATAATATGCATGTTCAATACATCTCTTGCGTTGGCCATCATAAAATGATAAGTTGTCAAATGCGAGTTATGGCGGTAGTGTATTATTAATTCAACGCATTCCCTTCCATATACTACGTCATCAACAACTCATCATATCATTCATAATATATAGGAAATATAATGGTCCACATAATGTCTTACAAAGACTTTCTTGTTATATTTCATAATGTATATACAATCATAAGATAACAAGAAAACATAATGTGTGTCAGAAACACATAAGTGAGCTCAGAATGTCACACATCAATAATCTTTAATACAACCAAGGCCCATACTTTCAACATGTTCTTTAAATAGCTTTGGTTGCAACCCTTTCGTCAAAGGGTCTGCCATCATTTGTTCAGTTCTGATGTGCATTATTAACACTCTTTGTTTCTGAACCTCCTATTTAACGGCAAAATACTTCAACTCTAAATGTTTGGCACCTTTAGAGTATTTGTCGTTTTTAGAGAAGAATACTGCTGCAGAATTATCACAATAAATTTTCAGCGGCTTGCTAACGGTGTCGACAACCGCAAGCCCTAAAATAAAGTTCTGCAGCCATAATGCATGAACTGTGGCTTCAAAACACGCCACAAATTCTACTTCCATAGTGGATGAAGCAACGATAGTCTATTTTGCACTTCTCCATGATATGGCTCCTTGAGCCAACATGAACAAGTAGCCAAAAGTTGACTTTCTACTAACATGAACAAGTAGCCAAAAGTTGACTTTCTACTATCAAGACATCCACCAAAATCCGAATCCGCATATCCAATCATTTCCAATTCATTGGATCTTTTGTACATGAGCATGTAATCCTTCGTGCCTTGAAGGTACCTTAAAACTTTCTTTGCAGCTTTCCAATGTTCCATTCCAGGATTACTTTGATACCTGCCTAACATTCCGACCGCAAAACTGATATCCGGTCGAGTACAGGTTTGAGCATACATTAAGCTGCCTACAACAGAAGCATATGGAATTACTTCCATCTCTTTCCGTTCAACATCATTCTTTGGGCAATGCATGAGACTAAATTTATCACCTTTCTGTACAGGAACAATCCCAGGTGAACACTTACTCATATTGAATCTCTCAAGAACCTTCTCAATATATCCTTTCTGAGATAATCCTAACAATCCTTGTGACCGATTACGGAATATTTCTATTCCTATCACATAGGACGCATCTCCCATATCTTTCATTTCGAAGTTCTTTGAGAGAAAATATATAGTCTCATGCAATATCAATAAATCATTCGCAGCAAGTAAGATATCATCAACATAAAGGACTAGAAAAATAAACTTACTCCCACTGATCTTTTGGTATATACACCGATCAACAGTGTTTTTCTTAAATCCAAAAGATGTAACAATGGTATTAAACTTTATATACCATTGTCGAGAGGCTTGCTTAAGTCCATATATTGACTTCTTAAGTTTACACACCAACTTTCTTTCACTTTCCATGGAAAAACCTTCGGGTTGATCCATATAAACTTCCTCCTCAAGATCAACATTAAGAAATGTTGTTTTCACATCCATTTGATGCAGCTCTAAATCATAATGAGCCACCAATGCCATAATTATCCTAAATGAATCCTTTTTAGAGACTGGAGAAAAGGTCTCTTTATAATCGATGCCATCTTTCTGAGTATAATCCTTGGCAATGAGTCTGGCTTTATATTGTTCGACATTACCACTAGAGTCGCGTTTTGTCTTAAAGACCCACTTACAACCGACTCTTTTAGAACCTTCTGGTAATTGAACGAGTTCCCAGACATTGTTCTATTCCATGGAATTTAGCTCTTCCTTCATAGCTTTTATCCATTTTTCAGATTCAATACTTTCTATGGCTTGTGAAAACGAAACTGGATCTTTGTAGATTCTAACATCATAATCTAATTCTTGCAAATAAACCACAAAATCATTCGGAATAGCTGACTTTCGTTCCCTTTGGGATCTTCTTAATTCTATTCCTTGTGGTTCTTGTGCATTAGCATTTTGCAAGTTAGTATCTTCCGGGAGAACTGTTTCATTCAAATTTTGTTCATCATTGTTATCATGTTCTACAATGATTGGAACAACATTAGGTGAAATTGTGGAAGGAGGGACAATTACAGGCAAAAGAATATTTACCAAAGTCTCCTTTATTTCCACAACTTCCCTTTTAGAACTCCCACTAACTTCGTCATTCTCAATGAATCTAGCATTACCAGTTTCTACAATTCTCGAACTATGGTTTGGACAATAAAACACATACCCTTTAGACTTCTCAGGATAACCAATGAAGTACCCACTAACAGTTCGAGAGTCTAGTTTTCTTTCATGTGGATTATAAACTCTTGCTTCGGTTTGGCAACCCCAAACATGCAGGTGCTTCAAGCTAGGCTTCCTTCCTGTCCACAATTCAAAAGGAGTCTTTTGAACTGCCTTACTAGGAATCCTATTTAGCAAGTAAGTCGCAGTTTTAAGCGCATAAGTCCACAAATTTCTAGGTAGTGTGGAGTTACTCATCATACTCCTTACCATATTTAATAATGTCTGATTACGCCTTTCAACTACACCATTTTGTTGTGGTGTGCCTGACATAGTGTATAATTTCTAAAAGCTGGGTGCTTCTTGTAGCGTTTTTCTTATTATGTTTGGTTTGCTTTCCCTTAATGCAATCCACACATAACTCAAGGTCATTGAAATCTAAATTTGGCAAAATTTCATCCTTCACCAATCTCATGATTCTTTCTTTAGATATATGACCTAATCTTTTATGCCACAAGAAAGCAGAGCTTTCATTCTCGATGCCACGTTTTAAACCAACATTGAAAA
>PYAF01006286.1:16281-27769 GCA_007407185.1 Glycine tomentella | reverse complement strand
ATAATAACATACGCTCTTAATTGCGGTTCGAATAAAATCATACTAGTATAAAATAGCACTCCTTTGGGTAGTTACTATAATATACTAAACATAATTAAATACCATAACATTAATAGGCAAAACATATTTTCAATTAAATATATATATCTGTTATCTTTGGATAATCAAAATATATTTAATTAAAAATATTAATTTACCATATAATGTCACTAATTATAGAATATGATTCTCCTTTGGGTGAATCCTTCCTTTCCAATAATTAGCAACGTCAATTTATCCAATTTATTTCAATAATTGGTATTTCATAAGTACATGGATAAATGACAATTTTATGTATGCGATAACATTCTAATTTGTACACTTTGGTGACTAACAAATTATAATCATAATGCTTGCAAATACACAAGGATTATATTATTTTCACACTTCTAGTTTGGCCACTTTAGTGATTAACAAACCATGACATAATGCGTGAAAATAACTAATCAAATAATTTCATGATATAATCATAATATAATTCATCAATAAGTATTTTAAAATAAAATATTATATAGACACAGCGGAAGTCATGCCTTTATACATACTCCATTAATTAACAATACATAATTTTTTGTACAAATATTTATCATCAATAAGTGATTATATGATATCATCGTTTCCAAAATTCCACAATCAACATAAAACAAAATAAATTAATTGAGGAAAAACATCAATTAAAGTCATCATTCCCAACAACCATTTTATCATCCAATTGTAAAATAAAGCTTGCTAACGTAAACTTATAATTATAGATATTTATTTTACAAAGGAGCAACACATCATATAAAATATATACATAAACAGTACCAATCTCATATACACATCATGTTTACCAATTGATCCGTCCGTAGGATTCAAACAGATACGCATATGATAAATAAACATTTATATTCAATCATCATATAAGGAAAATCATGAATTCATAAACACGTGCTCTGATACCACATGTTAGAATTACATAATATATCAAGTTCATAAAACATAAAGCAAGAACATGATAAAGGATCTTGGGAAATCATGATTCTCACCAATAAAAGAAGGATAAAGACATACTCGGAAGCGCTGATGATGGAGTAACAACCATCTCTTTCTTTTCTAACACCGGTAGGGCGATTTCTCTCTCTAAGCCTTCTTTTCTATTCTGTGTTTTTTTGATGGAAGAATAACACTTGGTGTGAAGGGGAGAGAGGACCAACCCTATTTATACATAATTGTCTTTAATCTGGTACGTCCATCATATACCATATCAATGCTTGAGATCAATGCATTTTGTAACCGTTTTGTAGCGGTTAATTATTAATTGGGCTACATCAATAGTTGTGACTGTTCACATCAATAGTTGTAACTATTCACATCAATAGTTGTAACTGTTCATATTTCCATTATGTGGGAATATATTTCTAACATATACAATTTATAAATTATTATTATTGCATACACTAAAAGAAAACTAATTTATTAAATTTGAAATAGTTAAAACCTTATTTAAAACTATGACACAAGATAAATTAAAATTTCTTTGATTTCTATTGAATATGATTACTTAAAAAATATTGATTATGAAAAAATTAGTAATGATTTTGCCAAAAAAAGGTGCAAGAAGAATAAAATTTAAATAATTAGGAGGTATAATTTTTTTACCTGAATACTATATATCTATATATATATATATATATATATATATATATATATATATATATATATATATATATATATGAGCCAATCCTACCAGTAGCTATGCTTCCTCACAAATCATGCTTAGAAATTACCAGTTGATTGGCTGAGATTTATTTTCTACAGATGTGCATAACAAAAATCTGGTGCACAATTTCACTACTCCTTTTGTTACCTACTTCAATATGACGATACTTAATATTCTTAACTTAGACAGTTTTCTTTTATTTTTATCTTACAAAGAAATTTTTAACCATGCATTTATAATGAAAGGAGCTCATAAAATCTAGGACTGAAAATTTATTACAAAATGTGACTGGAGAAATAGAATGCTAAGGGAATATACAATGCCAGTGTTAACGTTTGGACCCTATGGTTGATCACGTACACAATCACCTTCAGCCAAAAGGTGTGAATTTAATTCGAGCACCTTTCAGTGCCTACATCAATGAATTTATTTTATTCTCTTCCCATTTGGTTCCCTGCAAATTGCAGCACCAATGGGGTCTGCAATGCTACTTATCTGTTTGTCAGGGACAGAATACATCAATGAAACAAACGGTGGTCTACTAGCCTTATCTCAAAAAAAAAAAAAATTTCTTAAACATCAAAAAATTTCAATTAACTTTAACAATATTATTATTTTTAAAATAACTTTCATCTAATTCATATTTTAATTCTCATGATTATTTTTACTCATAATGTCAAATTTTAAAGAAGGATAACTTAAAAAAAAAATCATTGAGATTGATATAATTAAATATGATTATAATTAATTTTTTTGATTAACGTGAAATATTTTTTTTTTATATTTAAGATGTGAATAAATATAAACCAAAGAATTTAAATGAATAATGGGATAACAGTAATACCCTGATTTCAATTCCCACTAGTCTATTCAATGCCACAACCTGTTATACCATCACCTTGATTAGTCATATGGTGGGTGATGAGAACGTTTTGAAATTTTACTGGAATTTATGTGGCCATGACTAGTGATATGGACCCTTTCAGACCATTGTGCGTAAATTGGGTTGTCAAAGGTCCATTGCCTTTAATAAGAGTATAAATAATAAATGTGTAATTATTTAGATGGAAGAAAACCCAATCAGGATATTGTGTGGTCAAAGGAGAGGCCTTTGTCAAACTGTGGCCTAAGGGATGGTGGGGAAGATTAAAGGGACCCATTTGGGGAAGTATAAAGTAAAGTGGGTACCACTTAGATATGGAAGACAATTAATTAAGGGCAATTTCGGAGTTAATGCCTTACTACGTCTTCTAAATATTCATCTCGACTCACTTAAGTTGGGTCCTATCAAGCTTAGCTGTGAATGAATAACATGATAGCACCCCTTAATACTCACAAAGGACCCCTTGTCAATTAGTGATTCAATTAATTTACCAAGCACGAAATAGTATGCATGATAATTCATAATTGTATAATTCCGAGTGGTGTAATTCCATCCACCTCTGTGCATTTAAAGTTATATGCTCTAGGGGCAATTTTCTAGTTAGAATTTGATAAACTTTTTTCGTTTATTAGTGTTGCCTAAGTAACTAACAGGGATATGGATACTTTCCTTCAAAATTTTCTCCCTCCTCTCTCCAGCAACACTCTAGACCATTAGATATATCTAATTGTTAAGATTAAAACATAAGAAATTAAAAGCAAAATGTTGGCCTCCTTTTTCTCAGTATACCCCGCCAGAGCTTTCGATGCCCCTATCTACGCAAGGCAAATTTCTTGTATTTAATTATTTAATTAGTTGTGCTATTTTTTCTGACTATTTGTGCTCATATTATCTATTATAGTTAATAATTAGGATATTCCATAATTTTAGATATTAATAGTATGAAAGATTATAAAATAATTGAACCTGAAATTAAATACTAATATGTAAAATATATGCTTTGGCAATTAACACTCACCATCTACCTTTTTTATTTTTCTTTATTTATTA
The DNA here is from genome assembly GCA_007407185.1 of Glycine tomentella. Classification (NCBI taxonomy): domain Eukaryota; kingdom Viridiplantae; phylum Streptophyta; class Magnoliopsida; order Fabales; family Fabaceae; genus Glycine; species Glycine tomentella. Next base: position 24,095 of record PYAF01006286.1, on the reverse strand, counting down.
CATTTTTCATTATATATGTTTTGCCAGAAAAATTTAATCTTAGATCATCTCCCTTCACTATTATTTAATCTCATTTTTATTATTCTATAATCCTTTATTAATAAGTTTAAATATATTTTTGATTTTCCTAAGTTAACGTCTTTTCGTTTTTGGTCCTTATAACTTATTTTTCTAACTTTAATCTTTGTAAGTTGACATTTTATAAATTTTGGTCCCTATAAATTTTTCTGTTCATTTATAGTCTGTGTAAGTTTATGTTTTTATTTTTTATTTTTAGTCTTTATAAATTTATATTTATAGGAACAAAAATTGAAAAATCCAAACTTATAAGGACTAAAAAATGAATAAAATATTTTATAAAAACTAAGATTGAAAAATAATAAATTTATAAGAACTAAAATTAAAAAAAATAAGCTTATAAAAATTAAAAAATAAAAATAAAAATAATTTACTAAAATTAAAGATATATTTAAACTTTTTTAACATGTACGATATTATGAAATACTAGTATGGTACTCGTGCATACGCACGGATGGAGAGTGTGTATTGTTTAAGTTTAATAATAAAGTTTATTAAATAATGTAGATTTTTGTGAATAATGATTGAAAATGTTATTAAAAAAATTACAAAAATTATTCCAGTGTTTTATATTAATTATATTGTTACAAATTTATACATATAAATATGTTAAATCCAACATATTTGTATGAGTAGTTATTATTTTGGAATTGTAACTAATTAAAGAATAGTGGAGCTCTTAAGAATGTGCTGTGATGATTGGACATGGTGTTAAAATTATGATGAATTGCAAAAATAAAGAAAGTCATTGATGAGAAAATATATATTAGAATGATAATATAAAGTTATTTTTATAAGTAGTTTAGTATGGTCATAGCATAAAGTTGAGCAACATAAGTAGAGGAACCTGTGATAGGCAAATGTGGAAATGACTAAGAAGCTTCTTTGGGTAGGCACGAACGTTGCTTGTTTCAATTTCTCTCATGACACCTATAACCATAAGAAGGAAATGAACAACACTAGTATACTCTATGTCATTATGCTTGATACTAAGGTTTTTTCATTAAATTTTCTTATTCATTAACACTTTTGTTCCGATGGCAGCTCTATTCAACCTGGTCCTGTCGAAGAATAGTGAAATATAAAGAATAAAATAAGCTAGTCAAACCTAAACTCAGAGAACATGATAAATGAAATTATTTTTATTAATAGTATATAGTATATAGATGAAGTGATCCCAACAGCAAGAAAAAATATGTAGCAGTCATAATATAAGATAATTTGTGTACAATGGAGTCAAAAAACCTGCCATGTACGTCATAATTAGTTGAAAATGATTTGGTGTATATATATATATATATATATATATACATAACTTGCATAGGTGGTTGAATTTGTTGGTAGCATAACTGTGACAAAACAAAGGTAGGACTCCACAATGACATGATTTGTTGTTAGACAAAATATTTTCAGTTATGAACTTAAATTATAGAAAACAACGAAAATTTATGCAAAATTAATATTATGCTAGTAAACTTCCCACTTGTTTAGTTCTTCTCTTTCAATTTACTAAAGTAATATATTCATTTCTCTTTATAAGATAATACTAAACCGATAGAATCAACTGAAGAGTTCTCATATGAAAAGTACTCTCAAAAGTGTCATAAATTTAAAAGTAAAATGAAGAATAACGAAACATACCCAAAAATGTCATTTTGACATTTGATCAAACACATAATTTGCAACCCAAAAATCAGTTTAGAACAAAACCAAATAAATATTTAAAAAATTCTCCAATTCCCGTCTATTCTTATAAAGACCCGTTTAATATCTTTTTTCCACAAAATACTTTAACCGATAGGCCATATCAGATAAACTTTTTTAACAAATTTAGTCCATATTCACAATATTAGAGAAATTTTTATGAAGAAGAAAAAACAAAGAAAGTAATTAGGCCAAAACAAAATCAACCAAGAAAATAGAAACTAAGAAAACTTTTAACCTTTGTTGGTAGATCATTATAAATCATGAAAAAATTATGAAGAAGTTGTAGTCACGGTGGCTGCCAAAGGCATCTTCAGTGAGGGTTGCGATGTTGAACAGTTAACGGAGAAATAGAAAGATATTTCACTGGTTTATTTTTAGAAGAGAGAGAAAATAAATTGAGTGAATGAAGAAGGTAAGAGAATAGAGAAAAATGGTGAGAAGACAGAGAACATCAGAGAAGAAGAATGTTTCAGAGTTGAGAAAAGATAAAATATGATAAGAAAGATGAAAATACAATAAACGCTCTTCAAATAAACCAAGAAGGGGGTGAATTGGTTTAAACCAGGTATTTAAAATTTTATTTGAAACTATTTGCGGAAAACAAAATCTGGATCGTATCACTTAAAACCTTTTTCCAAACAAGAGCTTTTCTTTCAACCAAGATCAACCTTGTTAAGCAAGTAATGCCAGAAACCTTGTCTTGTTGATTATATCTTGATTCCCCAAATCCAAACAATGAAATATGAACAAAATTTAGAGAAGAATTTCATCAATTTATACTGGTTCACCTCACAAACTTGGAGGCTACATCCAGTGTCTTCCAACCAACACTAGGTTAGAGTTTTCATTAAAACAAATATAATTCTTTACAAGCTATTACAACAGATCTCCCTTGTCAAACCCAGACAAAGAATCAAAATCTAAACCCTATAGATTTTTTAAGATCAAGAACCATAGAATACTACTCTGTTCTACCCTCTAGAGAACCCTTCACCAGAAACTTTAAAGAAACTATTTGCTCTTAGGAAAATACACAGAATTTTAAACAAACAAAAACTATCACAGTCTAGAGTTCAAGAAAGATATCACCTTATGATCCTTAGCATTTGAATGAGATGAATATAACCAATCAAACAGAGTTTGAATGTATGAATTGCAGAGAACAACTTTCTTGAAGACTCTTGTTAAGATTTTGCTGAAAACTTCATCAACAATGAAAAATGACTCTTAAGTTTTGATGTACAATGTTATTCACTTAGAACTAACTTTTTCTCAAATTCTAAAGCTTTGGAAGTATTCGGTATTTCGTAGAAATGAATTTTGAAAAACTTATTAAAACCATAGACCCATAAGCTTTTTATAGAAAAACAGTTTTAACAGAATGTAATCGATTAAACCGTAAGTGTAATCGATTAATCTGTTCTTGAGCTTTCTAGAAATTTTTCACGAACAATTTAATCGATTAATACGTGATGTAATCGATTATCTCTCTTGGTAATTGATTACGCCTTATTGTAATCGATTAAGGCAGACTCTTCATTTTAAATGAAATGAACTAAGTAATCGATAACGATTGTCTGTAATTGATTAACACAGATAGACACATTTTAAAATAACACTTGGTAATCGATTACACAAGAGAGATAATCGATTAAAGTGTTCAACATATCTTTTCCAAAAATAAACACAAGCATGTAATCGATTACATAGCAATGATAATCGATTAAAGCAGTGCAAAAGATGATTTTTCCAAAACATTAAGCCATGAGGTTTTCTTTGTTAATGCAAGAATTTTAAATTTTTATTCTACATATGAATGCATGTTAATGATTTATGCAATGCAAGGATCACTAGGCTATGTACTTAAACCACTTAGACAATTACAAATGTCATCAAAATGATTGGGCATGTAAAAAGCTAAAACACCAGGCCAAATACTTCAGCCTTGTCTTGATTGCTTGCAGCTCCTTCTTCCAACTCCCCTTGTATCTAACAAAAGATATTTGAACACACATAATTCTTAAAAAAGTAGTTAAGATAACATATCATGTAGACTGGAAAGATATTTAAAAAACTGAAAGATCTAGCATAGTTTATTAGTGACAAAATGGATGTGCAACAAAAATAAGAAAACTAAAGAAGTGAAGTTCAATAATATTTTTTTCTTCTTGTGAAAATATACCTCTGTTGAAATCAGGCCATAAGTAATTGATCCACTTAAGGTTTTATCTTTTGTCACGCCTGTGCAAACCTGCCAATAATTAGACTCAGCCAATTAAGGTGAGAACCAATAACATTGAGAAATATGAAGGATCCAAAGGAGAAAATTGTGAAAATCATAACATAAAATGAAAGGAGGCCACTGCATTCTAGACAATTGTCAAGTAAATTAATAAGAGAAAGAAAGAAGTGGAGTTCAATAATAATTTCTTCTTCTTGTGATAATACACCTCTGTTGAAATCAGACATTAAACAATGGATCCACTTAAGACTCTATCTCTTGTTACGCCTGTGCAAACCTATCAATAACTAGACTAAGTCAATTGAGATGAGAACCAACAATATTGAGAAATATGAAGGACCCAAAGTAGGAGATTGTGAGAATCATAACATAAAATGAAAGGAAAACGTTGTAGTTTTTGAGACAGCTGTTAAGTAAATAAGAGATGAATTAATATATCACCAGTGGTTTAGAGTATTTTGGGAAGGGAAAATTAAAATAATATTGAGATTTTGTAATTTTGTAACTGGCTAGTAATGCGTTAAAGAGATAATGTGTGAGAGAGATGAAATAAATGATATAATGAGTGAAATCAATGCACTTAGCAAGCTTTTAGACAGTTATTAAGTAAATAAGGGAGAAATTACTATATCACCAGTGGTTTAGAGTCTTTTGGGAAGGAAAAATTAAAATAATATTGAAATTTTGTATTTTTGTAACTGTCTAGTACAATACACTGCGTATACAAGTAATACAACTGCTTACGCATTAAAGAGATAACGTGTGAGAATGATGAAAGAAATATAAATTTTCTTATAAAAAGGGGGTGCAATTAGCAAGTTTTAATTTGGAAATATTGCAGTGCACTTATAAAAAAGGGTGTACAATTGGCAAGTTTTAATTTGGGAATATTGGAATGAACTTATTAAAAAGGGTGCAATTAGCAAATTGATGTCCAATTACCATTTTGCCCCTAATTTTTGTCAAGTGTCAACAACGTATAATGTTTAGTTATGTAATTTTGCTGGTACTCTCTTTTCTATATATAGATATTTGGAGGGATCCAAAACAGCCATTCGTGGGGGACCCACGTGACCATCACATGCCCCCAATTCCAAGACAAAAGACATCTGGCCAACAATCCCTCATCTTTTTCATACCCACTCCACTCCCATCCCATCCTTTGGTGCACTTCTTCACCCTCTCATATGACCTTGCCTGTTTGCACTTTTCAAAGATTACTTGCATGAACTTGGATCTTGGTAAGACCTTTATCCATAACAATAAGCTCATGCTAGCTACATCAATCAAACTCTTGTTGAACAAGTTTTAACATGTTGCAATTCAGTTGACTTAAAAATAAGAACTTGAAATGTCATCACATTCTCATATATATATATATATATATATATATATATATATATGTATATTGATTATTCCAAAGAAATGTCACTTCTTGATTCCAATTCAGTAAATAATTGACTCGTCTCCTATTTTATTGGTTTTTGTTAATGACATCAAAATTTTGACTTTGTAATCCTAAGAATAAAGCTTTTAAAAATGAGTTCTGTTACGTCATTTTTGTAGGTAGATAATTATGCAAACTTGAACTGTGTAACAAAGGAGAGCATTTTTATGTGAAACTATTTATGTGAGTTCATAGATGCCCAATTATTTATACTTTATAATGATATTGCTCTGTTTGAAAGAAAAAAAGAGCAATAGTTTCATTCTTGTCTATGTTTCGGCGGAGGCTAGCATGGGAAAGCTTGCTAGGTCTCCCACGGTGAATTACATATTGAGGATCATCATATCATTTTATTTTTAAGTTAGTTGTTAAGATTTCTTTTTCTCTCTTTTATCAAAATACCCCTTTTTGTTCCTCTTCTTCGTTTCTCCTATGCCTTGCACTTCGACTATTTATGGTCCCTTCACACCATCTCCACCTATGATACTGGCGAACTTCCCAGTATCTTGTCACATCTCATACTTTAGAATCAAAACCAAACCCAATGCCAAAAACAAACAAAAAAATCCTTCACAACACACAACCATTATTCACTACTAAAAAATCGTTTTTCACGACGATTCTGAGAGAATTTTTACGACGGTTCTCAAATTGTCTTAGAAGATCCAATTTCTAAACGATTTTGTCAAGAACTATCTTAAAAATTATTTTCTGAAAAAAAATATTCATGCTTCTAAGACTATAATACCCTGAGACCTGGCGAGGTTGGCGCTGGATTTCGCGCGGTTAGCGCCAAGTCATTTATGAGAAAACTGTGTTTGAGTTGTGGCGCGGTCAGCGCCAGGGTTGGCGCGATCAACGCCAGACCCATTGGAAGTTGGCGCCAAGTTGGCACGAGTGGCGCCAGATGCTCTGGAAGTTGACGCCTGAAGCGCCAAAGTGGCACGAGGGGCGCCACAATTTTTGCAGCCAGCGCGGATAGCGCCAAAGGTGGCGCTAGTGGTGCGGGAAGTGGCTTGGAAAACCCATTTTCCCTGGTTTTCCACGTGATCAGCGCCAGGTGTGGCGTAGTTAGCGCCACAGCCTCCGGAAGTTGGCGCTGATGGCGCGAGGATGGCGCTGTTGGCGCCACAGCCACCGACTATGTGGCGCGATTAGCGCTAGAATTGGCGCGGATCGCTCCAGACCTCTGGCAGGCCACCTATAAAAGGCCATTTCGCGAAATTTCAGAGGAAAAGCACTGTTCCTCTTCTTCCTTGACCCAGGCAGCCATTGATGCACCCTAAGAGCTTCATATCTTCATCATAATCCCTTAAAACACCTCCTAATCACCTTTAATCTTGAATTGAACCACTCAGGAGCCAATTTCAGCCTAGTCTGGAGAGAAACCCCATTCCTTGAGTTTCATGAGAGAGAGCTGAGCTTTGGAGAGGAAAAGAGGCTGGTTCAAGGATGCCAGAGTTGGGAGAAAGACTTCTTCATCCTTCCTCGATCGATTTGAGGTAAGAAACTCAAGTTTTAACCGTTTAATTTGTGAAATAGGTAATGGTGTATAGTGATTCTGTTGATATAGGACTGAAATTAGGCTTAGGTTCTTTAGAAAAGAATAATTAGAAGGTTGTTCTGAGAGATATGGCACCTTGAAACAGGAATTGTGATGAAGTTTGAATTAGGCCTTGCGAGGAAGAAGGGTGTGTGAATGGGAGGTACTATGGTCTGTATGAACCTAAGTACCTTTACGAAAGTTGTTCATAAGGCCAAATGAACGGTGAAAACATGTTGATATGTCTGTTCTGGTTGAGTTGAACAACTGTTGATTTTAGTATAATTAAGACTTTGAATTTGGTTATACAGAGTCTAAAAGAGACTCTAAAGCCTTAGTCAGACTGAGGTAGACCACTGTTGCGTGATTACGGCAAGTGCACCGATCGTTAACAAGTAATAAAGTGAGTAAGTGAGTTATCGTCTCCACAGGGATTGGGGTAATTTTCACAGTAATAGAAAATAGCGTGATTGAAAGTAAAACAGAAAATTACGCAGAAGAAGTTGTTGATTGATTGGTTGTTGAATTATAAGACAGAAGTAACCAAATGCAGTAAATTGAATTAAGTTTACCAATGGATGATGAATTGTAGTCAGGCGCAATCCCTTCTGAGTCCTCCTCTTTTACTTGACTGATTTGTTAAGTTAAGTTAATGTGCACATATGATAAATCTTTTCTATAGTCGTGAAACTAGATAACTAGCGAGTCAACCTTTTAATTGATCAAAGAACCCTAAACTTATAGCGATTCTGTCGAATTAAGCATGTAAAGAATATATCATATGGGGTCGTGTTATG
>PYAF01006284.1:56607-72516 GCA_007407185.1 Glycine tomentella | reverse complement strand
TTCTATTGAGATTGAATGAATGTTCATGATAGAATCACTTTATGAGAATGATGATGATTCAAATAGCTTGGGTTGGTGAATTGGATTGATGCTTTCTAATCTGTTTTACTTTACTCCTTGATAATCTTGTTAATTTTTGCATTGTTCTTTAATTTTAGTTTGTGTTCTTGCATGTTTTACTTTACGCATACCAACTGTTTCACAAAATCCAACCTTGTTATTACCAATGATTTGAAGCTAGAACCATATTAATCATGTCTCTAAGTCGACCTAGGTTAGCTCTGTGCTACAAAATTAGCTTAGTAAAATTGTTTTTGATGCATCTCGACAAAGCAATATCAATTATCTGTTGTGCACTTTACATTTTTGTCTTTAAAAAGCCAAATTGGGGGAGAAATAATTGATTTTGGACATGCTCTGCCTCCTACTTTGTTCATCCCTGTTTGTTGTTCAAAATTATGTTCAAAATTTAACTTGAATGGATTGTGAAATTTAGGGAGAGCTAAGTGCTTAAAATGAATTTATTAAATCTATAATACTTGTAAATGAATGCTAAATGAATCACAGATGCTTTTAACACTTTTTCTTGGCAAAGGAATTGGAAATTTTTTAGGTTTGCAAAGCTCAAGCTTGTCCTAATTTGGTTCATCAATTAACTTCAAGTCCAACTATTAATCAATTAAAGATTTGGCATGTTTAAAGCCAAAAGGGGGGAGATTGTTGGATTCAGGGGGAGCTACTTAAAGAATGCAAAGGAATTATGATTCAAGCATGGCTTTTGAGCTTTCAACATGCAATGGATGCCTTGAAGTTTAATTAGTGTGAAATGTGTAAGAGAAAAGCAATTTTGGTGATCCAAGTGTCTTGCATTCATATTAATCTATAATTAAATTAATTGGGTTCATAAAAATCACAAGGCTTTAGTTATTTGACTAAGTTTTTAATTTGATTCAAAGTTTTTTTAATAAATGCATTTTATACTGTTGTAATCGATTATCTTAAAGAGTTAATCGATTATTTTGTTCTTAGTCTATTTTGGAAAAGCTTTCAAGAACAATGTAATCGATTATCTATCGGAATAATCAATTATTTGACCTTTCTTTTCATATAAATTGCCTTATTAAACACTTTAATCGATTGTTAATAGGTAGTAATCGATTACATAGCTATATATGATTTTAAGTTGTGCTGGGATAATTGATTACTAATGTATTGTAATTGATTACATAGGCTTATTTGGAAAAGCCATTTCCCTGCTTTAATCGATTACCGTTTCTCGTAATCGATTACCGTTTCTCGTAATCGATTACCGTTTCTCGTAATCGATTACACTGTATGTTAGTGCTTACAAGTTTTCCTAGTTTAATCGATTACCACATATCTTAATTGATTACATAGTTCATTCAACTTTTGAAGACTCTTGCTTTAATCCATTACCAAAGTTCATAATCGATTACATAGTGCATTTTGATATTTTGAAGTCTTCTGTCTTAATCGATTACAGGACAAAATAATCGATTATTTTGCTCGTTGCTCATGCCCAGAAACTATATTGAACACTTTAATCGATTACATGGTTTATTTCATCGATTACATGAGCGTTTTAATTGATTATTTGGCATGTTTAATCGATTACCGTTAGTTACAAAAGATGTTATAAATAGGATTGATGCTCAGCTGCTTTATTAACTTTGTGGAACATTACCCATACGTACTTTCTGAGCTTAAACAGTCTTGTGAGAATTCTAAAGTGTTTTCTAAGGGTTTAATTGTTTCTTGCTCCATTGTGCTTTGATCATGAGTGTTTCAGTCATTCTTGGAGCTTGAAAACCATTTCAAGATTAAGGAAAGTTGTGCTAATTGGTTTGTAATCATTCAACCTGATCTGGTAACTTCATTTTGCATTGCATACATTGGATCATCAGGTTGTTTCTCTCCTTAATCTGATTGTAATTTTCGTTTTGGATTTTCTTTGTTATTTGGCTATTGTAATTGGGTTCTTGCTTGAAACTAGATAAGGGTTCTCAGGTTCTTGTCTCTTAGAATCTAATAGGGTTTTAGATTTTTGTACTTTATCTAGAGTTGATAAAGGGAGACATTGTAATTGATTGTAAGAACTGAAAATTATAATAGTGGAACTCTAACTTAGTGTTGGTTGGAAGAAAACTGGAGCTTCTAGTGTTGAAGTGAACCAGTATAAATCTGATTATGTCTTGCTTCTTTATCTTTTAACTCATTATATTCATTGTGTGCTTGATTAAATTGCTTTACCAATAAAGTCAGTTTTGATCCATTGAATTCCTTGGGGCTGAGCTACTTGATTGAAAAAGGTTTCTTGGTTTTGAAAAGTGATAAAGATCCTAGGTACTCTGATTTTGATTAAAGAAATTTTTAATTTACCAAGGTTTAACCAATTCACCCCCCTCTTGGTTAAGTGTGAGATATTCATATTCTTTACAGTATGCTAGACCCAAGTGTAAAGAATACCATATGGAATCTAAACACAACCATTGGGCCATAACAAACTTAAATGGATCTCAATTTGACAATGTATAATGATGGTTCTGTCTTATATGTATGATTATACTAAGCATAATGCTACTACATTGCAAATCAACAAACAAAGACAATGTTTACACATAACTTGTCAATATAAAAAAATTGGGATGTTACACTTTACCTACAAGGATCATGATTTATCCCATCATAATTCAAACTCACCCTAAAGAAATGACCTAATAATTACGATGAGTCAAGGAGAAAATTAATGAGTGATAATGAGTGTACTTGACATGGATCATCGATCTAAACACTATAACACCTTGAACGTTGTGGTCTAATATAAATTAATCCCATCTTTTCAGTAACAATTATTGTCACGTGCAACCCAAGATTTAGTTTCCCTAAATTTTAAATTACTGACACAATTGAAGATTAAAAAATTTGCAGCTCATTGCAATTTATAAACAAGGTTACATGGCCAAGGTAAGATAAACTTCCATAATATTTTATTGGCTAAATAAAAATTCTCATCATAATTTTAGTTGCAAATTTTTTGGTCTTATTTTTAAAGGCTCCATGGTGGGGGAGCATCGACACAGTTGATATTGATATCCTATATAGCATGTAAGTGCCTCTTTTGAGACTGGCTGGATGATCCTCCATGATAGAACCTGTCCGCGATGGTGTTGATTACACCTCAGATGTGTTGGGCAAGCTCAGTCTCCTATTGGCAAAGGGGTCGACACTCCTGTCTGGGCTGTTGTTGCCTTTGTCTCCCCGGTCTTCATTTCCGTCTCTTCCTCTATCAGTGTCCTGATTTCTGTATTGATCTTCACGTCGACCCCCGGGTCTGTTTCCAGTTAAGGGATTTTCAGGTCTTTTTACAAACTGTGGCAAGTACCCTACCTAGATAAGTTCTTCTATCTTGTCTTTTGGGGCCCAATACTCTTTAGTATTGTGGCCATTGCCGCGATGAAATCGGAAATACTTGTTCGAGTCCTTTCCTTGCTTAAGAGATGATGGGGGTGTTGGTAGTTGAAAATAATAGGAATACTCACAATAACCAAGAGGGGGGTGAATTGGTTAAAACCTTGGTATTTTAAAATTAATTCAAATCAGAGTTTAGGATCTTTATCACTTTTAAAACCAATAAATCTTTTTACTTAATCAAATAACTCAGCCCCAAGAAATCAATAGCTCAAAATAGAACTTGTTGGACAATGGATATGAATCAAAGAATCAATGAACAAGATGAGTAATAGAAATAGAAAAACAAAAACACAAGCAATTTATACTGGTTCACTTCACAACAGAAGCTACATCCAGTTTCTTCTAATTGACACTGAATTAGAGTTCCACTATTATAATTTTTTTCTTACAAGTTTTTAAAAAACCTCCCTTTATCAACACTAGATAAAGAATAGAAATCTAAAACCCTATTAGACTTCTAAAGAGAAAGAACCATATTAATATTCCATTGGCTGAGGCATTAGCCAATATGCCTAATTATGCAAAATTCATGAAGGAACTTCTGTCTAAGAAACATAAGCTAAAGGACTGTGAAACCATAGCACTCACTAAGGAGTGCAGTGCCATCATTTTAAGAAAGCTTCCAAAGAAATTGAAAGACCCTGGAAGTTTTAATATCCTTATAGCCATAGGAAATATAAATGTAGGGAGGGCACTATGTGACTTAGGGGCTAGTATAAATTTAATGCCATTGTCAATGTGTAAGTCCCTAGGCATAACTGAACTAAAACCCACTAGAGTTTCCTTACAACTAGCAGACCGTTCTGTTAGCGATTTAATACGCTCGCACCACGGCAAGTGCACCGATCGTTCCAAGTAATAAAATAGGTAAGTGAGTAGCGTTCTCCACAGGGATTGGGGTGATGTTTACAGTAATGAGAAATCAATGTGATTGAAAGTAAAGAAAACAGAAGATGTTGAAAAGAATTGTTGTGGATTGAATTGGTTGTTTGAGTGTAAAAACAGAAATTAAAGAAAACAATAAATCTAATTGAGAAGTTTACCAATGGATGAATAATTGTGGTCAGGCGCAATCCCCTTTGATTCCTACCTCCTTCACTTGACTGGTTTATTAATTTTAATGTACACAAATGATAAATCTCTCCTAAATTCGTAAATCCTAAATTATTAGCGACCTAACCTTTTAATTCGATCGAGAATTCTAAACCCTTAGCAATTCTGTCAAACTAAGCATTTAGAGAATATATCATAAGTGTTTCTTGTTATAATTGTTCAGAGAATAAGTCTTTTCTAGATTAGTTAATCCCTAATCCCTTAGTGAATTAACCCTTTAACCTGAATCGAAAACCTAATTCCTTAATGAATTCTATCAGTTTAAGCATTTAAAAGATCATATCGTAATTTCTGCAGCCACGCATCCCTATCCCTAGGTGATGAACAACTGTTGCTCTAAACAGGTCAGAAGTTAGAACCCCAACGTCCCCATTGCGAATCCTAACCCTCAATACTTAATTGAAGTGATCAATTCCAAATAAGAATAGAAAATAAGAATAGAATAGAACAAAACAATCAAAACATTATTATTCAATACCAGTCAAATTACAGAGGAGTTCACATCAGTTCATGGCCTTCCCACAATAAAAGATTTAGCCTGCCATAGGCCTCAAGAACATCAAAGCTGTTGAATAATCCATGACTGTGCTGAAACCCTAGCCTTGATTCTTGAATTCCAGAGGTTTAGAAAGATGGAATATGGTCTTTAGATGAATAATGGATGATGTCTTCAGTCCTCAGAGGCCTTATATTTATAGGATGATTTAATTACAACAACTGAGCCTAGATCTGTACCAAATTTCGAAACAGATAATTTAAATAAGGAAATAGAATATTTTCCACGCGATCCGCGTGACTTCCACGCTGATCGCGTGAACCTTTCGATTTAGTGGCGCTGATCGCGTGGGTTGTTCGAGCTGAATGGCTTCATGCTGGAGTTCCTGGCGCGTTCCGCGCGGTGCTTTGAATAGATGGCGCTGATCGCATGGGAATGGCGTGACTAGCGGGAGGTCTTCGAGCTGGCAGGTTGGCTTTCTATCATTTGGCGCTACTGGCGCGGAGTCCGGCGCGACTAGCGCGACTTGTTCGAGTCTGAGGTCTGTTAATTTGCAAGTGGCACGACCTGTGCGGTGACGGGCGCTATCCGCGCGGTGCCTTGAATCTTGTTTTCTTCTTTCTTTTGCCTTGATCCTCCTCTTTTTGACCTGAAAGTGCTCAAATGGTAATGAATTGAAATTGGAGACAATTAAAATGATAAACTAACTAATTCTATTCTAATTCCTAACTTATTTAACTAAATTATATCATAAACTAGCCTAAAACTAAGATGTGTTTGCAACGCATCAAACAATTCCCAGATTTGAAAGTTGTTGTCCCAGCAACAGAAAGAATTCAAGACTAAGCAAGAATCAATAATCAAACACAAACCACAGTTTACAATCCTAGAATCATCATGCTATGTATGATCAAGTTCACATCAAAGCTTCCATGGCACTTTCAATGCTGTCAATTCATGAGAATTACTTGAGTATTCCTCACAAAAGTTGTGTTCAATCACTCATTCACTCAAGTGTATAAGGTTATGATGACTCTCTTACTCAACAAAGTCACAGCACTACCATAAGCTTGAAAATATTCTCAACAGTTGCAATTACGACTTGATCAAAAGGTCTTTCCGGCTTGTAACGTGGCTGGGCTAAGGGTAGGAAATTCTTTGGATAAGTAGCTTAATGAGAGGCTGGATCCAGTCCCTTAAGTCCACAACATGCTTCTTGTCTTCTTTTTCAAAACCTGGTACTTTATTTAACAATTTATTCTAAAGTAAAAGCGGAATAATAAACTTCTTTTTGATTTTTTTTTTTGAACATCAATGTAAACATAAACAAAATAAAAATTACTGCAGCTTCTCAAAATTCCAGCTTGATGGACTTATTATTTTCCAACTTGGTTCATGCTTGTTTAATCCCATTCTTCACAACCAATTGGATTCACTTGTATTTCTTCATCTCTTGATGGACAATTCCCTACATTTTTGCTGTTATGGACTTATATCAGACCTTTTCTAGCCTCAGGGGGTTGCTCAAATGGACGGCTCTGATTTGGGTAATTGACATGAAAGGCTCAAGCTCAAATGAGGTGCAATTGGAAAACAACTGATTGGTGAGTCAATTTGGCCCTAGTTTCAGAAGAAAAATTTGCCTTAATCATATCAAGTCACACCTACATCTAGAGAAACAATTCAAGTTCTAGAGTACAATGAAATTGGAGTTTCTTGGAAAGAAAACATTACCACTGTTTGGCTCAAATCCTTACAGGTGTCAGAACTCAAGTCAATCTCAGCTGACTGTATTTCAAGCGTCATTTCAACTTCAACATGCATTTCACATATCAACAATCAAATTCTATTCATGCATCATGTAGTCCATGCTATGTTTCATTTCATCAAGCTTTGATCAAGAAATCCATCCATTACCGTGTTCATTCACTTTTTGATTCTGAAAAATTTGATGTGCTGCTTATTTTTGAAAATTTTGAAAAATTCTGTTAGACGTCATCTGTTCTTTGATTGTGATTTGCGAAATAATGCGTAACCATTCCCAAATTTATATGTTGCTGTCCCCAACAACCACAAATAAGGTCACAGCACTTTGGAAAATTTCAGCATTATTTGGAAAATCGCATTCAGCTCAAACATTGATCTAAACAGTTTTTATTTGCAAAATATAAACCAGAACTGTGCTATATATAAGTGCAGTAGTGTAAATGTGCAGAATGTATGAAAAATGTCTCGTGCAGAATCTAAAATAAAACCAAAAACTAGAAACAATAAAAATAAACAGAAAATAAAACTATGTCCTGATCACTCCTCTTCGTCTCCTCTCTCTACAATGACTGCAGCCTCTATAGCCTGTGGTGGCTTAGGAATAGATGGCTCGGTAACTGCTGCGTCTGCATCTGAGGGAGCAAGAGGAGTCTCTGTGGTTGGAACTACTGATGGAGGTGGAAGCTGGTACTCGGATGGAGGAATGCCAAGATGTCTGCATATGGCTCCAAGCATGGTGGTCTGCTGAGCAAGCTGGGTCCTAACGAACTCCTGGAAGGCCAAATAGGTGGGAGAATCTGTGTAAAGCGGCTCATGTCCAAGAGTGGTGGTAGAAGAAGGAGCTGTAGCTGGTGGTACTGGTGGTGGTGCATCTGCTGGTGGCTGGCTGGCTGGGGATCCTCTGGTGCAAGTAAGTCTCGGGGGTTGCGGGCTGCTAACTCCTCAGGTTTGAGCATTGAAGCTCTGAGAATTTGCTCATTAGCTGCTATCTCCATGGCGTCCAAATAAGTCTTGTGACTCATAAGTGAGGAGATCGGGACATCCATGGGTTCGTCATCCGCAATTTCTACCCCCGCCTGGCGGCATAACTGTAGAATAAGAGAGGGGTGTGCCAGCCAGGACTTGCTGCTAGCGTCTTGTATCATGTGAAGAATCCTGTCAGAGAGAAGGTTAGAGATGAGAAGGTTACCATCACCTCTGAGTGTGTAAAGCAGGATCGCTCTCTCTACATTCACATCAGTCATATTAGTGGAGGGTATAACTGTGTGATTCACGAACTGATGCCAGAAAGCTGCATCCCCAATCAAATCATGCTTCCGCATCTTCTCTGGGATATAGCCCAACCCGGATTTAGGCTTCCAAGCAGTGTATAAACCTGTGATAGCCCTTCTGATAGTGGTGGCCAGCTGAGGAACTTCATCCCTATACATTTTGGTTAATGAGTCTGGCTGCATGCGGAAGAGTAAATCATGGAATTCACAACCCTCAAATGGGTCATACTGGGTGTCTAATAGACGCTCTATAGCTTTGTCATCAAAAGAAACCTAGACACCCCTCACCCAAGACATCCTGGTCCTGTATACGGTGTCTAGATCAACATTCACCAAAAACTCCTTCAATATCATGCTGGAGCTAGGCTCTGGAAAAGTGGCAAGCCTCTGCCAGTGGCGTCTGAGAATCACTGCCCTCACCGGGTTGTCTTCTGGTAGCGTTTCCCACAAAAGTTTCTTCTCAGAGATGATCTTCTTTTGTAGGTACCAGGAATCAAAGCATTCTTGGCACTCAGTCGTCCTGAAACGGGCCTCATCAAAATCTACTACTCGGGCCCTCTTTGTGCCTCCTGCTCCTGTGGCCTTCTTCTTGCCCTTGGCGACTTGCTTACCCTGAAACTCAGAAAAATTCAAATATATGCATGGTGAAGCAAGTGTAATTCCCAGATTTGTGTTCTTCATTGGGTCAGAACAACAACACTTAATATTAAACACAAAGTGGTGAATGATCCATCATTTAGCAAGTATTGATCAGTTCAGTTGTAATTTCATTCATATGAAAACCATAGGTACCACAAACAACATATTCCAACATGGATTATCACTGGGAATTCCCAGATCAAGACTGTTGAGCCTTACAACATTATACTTAAACAGTTCAGTATCATCAATGTAAAACAATTATAGCACCAATATCAGGTCAAGTAATTCACATTTCAGCACAAAAGGATCCATGTATAATACAAGGATTAATTCAGTTTGATTACAAGCATCAGATGGGACTCAACAATTCCAGATTTAATTCATGACAGTACTCGACAAAATTCAGTCATGTTATACAAGCACCTTCTGACAAGGAAGTAAATGGTTTCATCTGGATTCAGTTTGCACCCTACAATAACAATTAAAATAGTACCTTCATTATCGAATTTCAACCAGAGCACCCATATTATTTTCAAGCAGTTTAAGTTTCCAGTCCACTTGGTGGCATTGATTTTATCCATACATGGGTGCACTATTCCCAGATTTGAGTGCCTCACATACTCAACAAAGCAAAACTCAGGTGTTTCAAGCAATTCAATACAAGACATAATAATCCCTAAATTTATATAAGTAACTGTGCAAAGCTTGCTTAAGAATTGTAAGGACCCTCATTCTTGGCATCAGAAAACCTGGTTTTGGGCGTGGCGCGAATCGCGCCAGGGTTGGCACTGATCGCGCAGACCCATTGGCTGTGGCGCTGATGGCGCCAGGACGGCCCCGATGGCGCCATAGGCTCGGC
This sequence comes from Glycine tomentella, assembly GCA_007407185.1. Taxonomy (NCBI): domain Eukaryota; kingdom Viridiplantae; phylum Streptophyta; class Magnoliopsida; order Fabales; family Fabaceae; genus Glycine; species Glycine tomentella. Next base: position 62,876 of record PYAF01006284.1, on the reverse strand, counting down.
CAGTTCACGTTTGTAGCGTGGACATGGCGCTGGTGGCGTGGATAGGTCGAGAGGTTGGTGCGGGTAGCGCCAAGGGCCACGCGGGTCGTGCCACAAGTGCCCTGGAAAACCAATTTTCTCTGGATTTCCACACTGATAGCGCCAGAGGTGGCGCAGATGGCGCCACATGTCTCGGGAAGTTGGCGCTGTTAGCGTCGGACCACCGACATTGTGGCACGGATCGCGCCAGACCTCGGGCAGACTGAGTATAAAAGGGGCAAACGCGAAAAATGGAGGGGAAAAGCACCTTCTTCTTCCCTGGACCTTCAAACCTCCATTAATGGCAGTTCCAAGCTTTCTAGGACCCTATATACCAGTCTAAACACTTCGTGATGACCTGTTAGTGTGAGTGAAACCTTTGTGAAGCTTGAATCCTTCATTTCATGCTCTTGAAACCCCATTTTGAGTGAGAAGTGAATCTTCAGATGAGAAACTCAGAGAAACTTGAGTGTGGCGAGGAACCACGGCTGGTGAAGGACACTAAAGCTCGAGGAGGCTGTCCTGAGATCTTCTGGGTTGCCACTGAGGTAAGAGACTCAAGTTTCTCCATTTAATTTTGATCCTGGGGGTTTTATGAATAGTGACCCATATGAGCTGGGACTAGAATTAGCCCAGGGTCCTGTAGAGAAACTCGTTGAGAGCATTGAATAGATGAAGGATTAGCTTTCAGTTTTTTATTCTGATGACTTTGAATCTTGGCTCTGTATATGCCTGTGTGACTTGTGTAGAGTCACTTGTTGATGGTTCTCTGATAGGCTAGGGCCTTGATGGTGTTGTGCTGAGCCAAGTGGCTAGTTGAACGAGACTTGGAGTGAAACTCAGTCCGTTCTAGTGATAATTGAGGCTAAGGCTGAGGAAACTATGCCATGAATGATTGTGTATTGAGTCCAGATGACTCAGATGCTTGGCTTTCAGCTTTGAGGGACCTTGAATGGTCTGTGAACTGCTTTGTGTGGGGCTGAGTATGACTGAACCCTAGGATAGGGGATTTCTGTTATGATATGTTCTGTGGATTGGATGCCTGAGGGCTTATTTTGATATGAGATTTGCATGTGCCTTGATTAGGCTTTGATTCTGAGACTGTTGGTGGCAGGAGCCACAGACCTAGAAAGGAACTGCAGAGTAATCCCTTACCAAGTAAGTTCAGTGATCTCTGGGGATGAATTCCCGCTTTGGTTGCACACCACACTTCTGGGGAGTGTTGGTCATGATTCATGCTGCATGCATTGGCTATGACATTGTTTGGATTGATTTTATATGCATCTGCATTGGATATATGTATGCTATGATTGAGCTATCTGTTGGGAAATAGATGAATACTGGCATTGAGGAGCTCTGCCGGGTATTCAAGGCATTGAGGAGCTCCGCCCATTGGCCAATATATGGATACCAGCATTGAGGAGCTCTGCTGGGTATTCAGGGCATTGAGGAGCTCCGCCCATGGCATTGAGGAGCTCTGCCATATCTTGACAGGTACTGACGTTGAGGAGCTCCGTCAGGGCGTTGAGGAGCTCCGCCAGGCATTGAGGAGCTCTGCCACCTGTCATGTGTTGAGATTATGATTATGATTATGATTCTGATATGTTGATGGCCAGAGGGCCAGGCCAGTAAGCCTTGTTTGTTATGTTGCCTGTATGTGTGTTGTGGATCTATGAGCCAGGGTGGGAATGATTTCCCATGGACCCTGAGCTTACTGAGATATATTATCTCACCCCGTGTGGGGATTTTATATGATTTCAGGTGACCATTCTAGAAGAGAAGATCAGTCTCAGGGCAAGAGGCCCAGCAGAGACTAGGCTACTTGACTGAGGAGCGGCATGGAGAGCTTGAAGGCTCTATTTTGGTTTTGTTTTGGATGTATAGTTCTGTAGACCCTCGAGAAGGGCTGATATTCTTTTGTATCACCCAGAGTGGTGTGGAAAATGATGTATATGGTTATGTACAAAACTATTTGAGTTTATGATATGAGACTTTCCTTGAGTGTATATCTGTTGTACATGTGACAATCTGCCTATGTATTAGTTATCTGTCTTTATGATGTATGATATAATACATTGGATCAGCAGGGGCATGATATAGGTTTTGATGTGTGTGTATCTAGTATATTGGTTATTCCATACATAATGTATCAAGAAAAGCGATTTTGTGCTTCCGCTGAGTTTTATAAACTATGTTTTAGGCGCTAATCTGATATTATTAATGATAACACGTCGGAGGCCTACGGGATGTTACAAGAATCTTTTATGGTTAGCACAATTCAATCATTCAACAGATATTAGTTTGTGAAGTTTAATGTGTCCACCACAATTCAGTACATTTCAACCAATTCATAATCAACCAAACATTCAACTTATTATAACACTCAATGCAATACATCTTGATAGATCAAGGTGACGATTTGCGATTTAGTTTGATGCAGTTTACGCCACTATCCACAATTTATCCAAATTCATTTCCCCCTACAGGTGAACACAATTTAGTCCTCTTATGCAACTCAATTCTTAGCTAGTAATGTCTTAAGCATTTTCCAACAGATTCAATGGCTCAAAACAAGCAAATGCAAGGCCGAATGTATTCAATTAATTCAAATTTCTAACCAATGCATTTGGGCCTTGTTACATCATATCATTCAAATTATTGAAGAATCTAGCTCATATTCTCATAGGTCATCAAGACTTGACCACATTACAATCCAATTTCTCATTCAGGAATTTGCACAAACACGTAATGGGCATCAAAGCAATTTAATTCAATAAGCCTATTTTGATCATATCACATTCCCATTTGGACAAAATCAATATCCAGTAAGCAAAAAGGGCAAGCAATTCAATTTCTATCCTAAGGTTTTCAGAATGTCTTATCAGAAATGCATGTGAAAATATTGGGCGTTGGGTTTCTACTATTCCTATTTGTGCCATTATTCATAACCAAGCAATTAAGGTTCAGAATTGTACCTTGTCACCAGCCATTATAGAAATTGGAAGCCTTTGGTTGCAGCAGAAGATTATAGTGGAGAGGGAATGACAGCAAAAGAGAGTGTGGGTTTGGGAGAAAATGAGAAGGAAAAAGAGTGATCGGGGCTTTTAAAGGTTGATGGTGGTTGAGAATGTGGTCTAGGGTGGTTAATGGCAGTGCTTGGGTGAGGGCAAAAATTAGGGAGGAGTTTTAGGGGAGAAGAGAATGGTGAGGCGCGAAGAGAAAATTTCAAAATTAAAACAGTTTCGGCGATGCCGCGCGGTTAGCGCGGAGTATGGCGCAATTCGCACCATAGGGTGCTGGAAGGGTTTTTGATTCGAATTATCCGCACGATCCGCGCGGGGTAGCACGCGATCCGCGCGAATAGCACTGAAAGGACCCTCAGGCTCGAATAACCCGCGCTACTTGCGCCATTCCTCACGCTATTCGCGTCATTTAATGCAGAAATAGGTCCATGGCTCGAGTAACTCGCGCTATTCGTGCGGGATCCACGCTATTAGCGTGGTCAATTCGTGGCTTTGGCGCTGGTAGCGCCACACCTGGCGCGGGTCGCGCCATTTTATGCAGAAGGAGCTGTTAATACGAGCATGTCACGCGATTCGCGCGACTTTCACACGATTAGAATTGATGGATCGAGTGGTTGGCGCTGATCGCGCCGCTCCTGGCGCGAGTCTTTCCATGCCTTCTGAACAGCTTTTAATCATTCTTTTTATTTGGTTTTTAATTTTATTGACTTAATTAAAACATTATCTAAATTAACTCTAATTAAAACAAGTATGATGATGGACCTAAGCTATCAGAGTTTAAAATAATTTGAATTCCTAATTACTAATGCATGAACCTAACTAACTTCTATGGAATATGCAGAAGGACAAACTGCAAAATGATAAATTTACTGCTAGCAATCCTAAACAAGAATTAAATCACTATGTACATTACCAGTGTGCTTTATTTAACGTCTTAAGCTAGACGCTTACTTTCATTTAAACTTCAATGGCATTGAGTGGAACAGAAGCTGACCTTCTGTCTACCTCTCCTCCAAAATAATGTTTCAAACGATAACCTTTCACTTTGAAAGCTCTATCACTATCCAAAGGTGAGATTGCCACTGCGCCATAGGGGTAGACTTCTCATACCATGAACGGTCCAGACCAACGTGATTTCAACTTACCTGGGAAGAGTCGCAGACGAGAGTTATATAACAGCACTTGTTGGCCAGGAACGAACACTTTTGGACGAATTTGGTTGTCATGCCACTTCTTTGTCTTTTCTTTGTAAATCTTGGCATTCTCATATGCCGCTAATCTGAACTCATCTAATTCATTCAATTGAAACAACCTCTTTTCATGAGCTTTTGTTAGTTCAAAATTCAAAAACTTGGTTGCCTAGATGGCTTTATGTTCAAGTTCAATAGGAAGATGGCAAGCCTTACCATAGACAAGATGAAAGGGAGACATACCTATAGGAGTTTTAAATGCAGTCCTGTATGCCCATAAAGCATCATCTAGCTTTTTAGACCAGTCCTTTCTTGATGTTCCAACAGTTTTCTCAAGTATTCGTTTCAATTCTCTGTTGGAAATCTCTACTTGGCCACTTGTTTGAGGGTGATAAGGGGTTGCCACTTTGTGCTTGACTTCATACTTGGCCAACAAGCTGTCAAATTGCTTGTTGCAAAAATGAGTTCCTCCATCACTGATGATTGCTCTTGGCACCCCAAATCAGATGAAGATATTCTTTCTTAGGAATGATACCACCACTTTGGCATCATTGGTGGGTAAAGCAGCTACCTCAACCCACTTGGAAACATAATCTACAGCAACCAAGATGTATTGGTTGGAGAATGACTTAGGGAAAGGTCCCATGAAGTCAATGCTCCACACATCAAACAGCTCAACCTCTTGGATGTTGTTCAATGGCATCTCATCTCTGCGAGAAACATTTCCTGTCCTTTGACAGCTATCACACTGCATCACAAAGTTTTTAGAATTCTTGAATAATGTTGGCCAATAGTATCCACATTGCAGCACTTTGTGTGCAGTCCGGTTTGCTCCAAAATGACCTCCATAATTGGAGGAATGACAATGCCACAGAATATCCGGCACAACACTTTCAGCTACACATCTGCGGATAACATTGTCAGTGCATTGAAAATATAGATAAGAGTTATCCCAGAAATACCTTCTCGCATCATGCAGAAATTTTTTTCTCTGCTGCCAATTGAGATCTTCAGGTAAAATTCCAGCAGCCTTGTAGTTGGCCATGCTTGCAAACCATGGGCTGAGTTGCACAGCAAGCACTTGTTCATCAGGGAAAGATTCATTGATTTCCATCTCTGGTCCATCTTGCAAGTTTTTCTCCTGAATCCTAGACAAGTGGTCTGCAACCTTGTTTTCAACTCCAGCCTTGTCTCTTATTTCCAGATCGAATACCTGCAGTAATAACATCCAACGCAGCAAGCGTGGTTTTGCATCTTGCTTGTGCAGCAGAAATTTAAGAGCTGCATGGTCAGTATAAACAATTACTTTTGACCCTACTAAGTATGGTCTAAACTTATCAAGGGCGTAAACAACAGCTAGCATCTCTTTTTCAGTTGTGGCATAATTTACTTGTGCCTCATTTAGGATTTTACTAGCATAATAAATAACATGCAATCGTTTTTCTTTCCGCTGTCCTAAAACTGCACCTACTGCATAATCACTAGCATCACACATCAATTCAAAAGGCAAACTCCAATCTGGAGCAATCAAAACAGGTGCAGTGGTGAGTTTTTGTTTCAAGGTGTTGAATGCTTCAAGACAAGCATCATCAAATGTGAACTCAGTGTCTTTCTCCAGTAATTGGCTTAATGGCTTTGAAATCTTGGAGAAATCCTTGATGAATCTTCAGTAAAAACCTGCATGGCCTAAGAAGCTGCGAACACCACTCACATTAATAGGAGGAGGTAATTTTTCAATTAATAACAATTTAGCTCTATCCACCTCAATTCCCATTTCAGATATTTTGTGGCCTAGCACTATGCCTTCCCTTACCATGAAATGACATTTTTCCCAGTTCAATACTAAATTAGTCTCTTGACATCTTTTTAGAACTTTAGCTAAGTTAGTAAAGCAAGAATTAAAGCAAGGGCCAAAAACAGAAAAATCATCCATAAATACCTCAAGCACTCTTTCTACCATGTCAGAGAAAATTGAAAGCATGCATCTCTGGAAAGTTGTAGGTGCATTACACAACCCAAATGGAATTCTTCTGTAGGC
>PYAF01006284.1:38256-56507 GCA_007407185.1 Glycine tomentella | reverse complement strand
ATAGTAGTCATGACCAGCCAAGCGTTCAAGCATTTGGTCCATGAATGGAAGTGGAAAATGGTCTTTTCTAGTTGCATCATTAAGCCTTCGGTAATCAACACACATTCTCCAGCCCGTGATGGTTCTTGAGGGAATCAAGTCATTGTTGTCATTTTGAATGACCGTCATGCCTCCCTTCTTTGGAACGGTTTGAATTGGATTTACCCAAGGTGTGTCTGAAATTGGATAAATCATACTTGCATCTAAAAGCTTAACAACCTCTTTTCTTACCACTTCTTTCATTGTGGGATTGAGCCTTCTTTGCGGCTGCCTTACCGGTTTAACATCACTTTCCATTAGAATTTTATGAGTACAAAAGGAGGGATTTATACCTTTGAGGTCTGAAATAGACCAACCAATAGCTGACTTGTGCTCCTTAAGTACTTTGAGCAATTTTTCTTCCTCAAACCATTCCAGTCCTTTGTTGATTATGACTGGATATGTTTCATTCTCACCTAGGAAGACATATTTCAAATGTTCCGGTAGTTCCTTCAATTCAACCTTAGGTGCTCTTGTTGGAATGTCATCTTCCTTTTGCTCCAGCTTTTCTAATATAGGTTCGGCTGCATTTTCTGCAGCAAATTCTGCATTGCTGGATTTTGCAGCAAATACTGCTGCTGCATGTTGAAATTCTGCAGCAGTCTCATCTGCTGCACTTGTTGGTTTTGTTGTATTCTTTGGTGTTGTCTGGTCTGTTGCTGCATTTCCAGCTAAATGTTTTGCTGCTGTTGAATTTTCTTCTGCAGAATATTCTGCTGCATAATTAACTGCTGTTGCAATTCCTGCATCTTTTTCCTTTCCAGCTGCTGCAATACTTGTTTCTATGCCTGCACAAATAACACTATCCAACACATCTAGCCTAAAACAATCATGTTCATCAGTTGGATGTTTCATGGCATCAAACACATTGAATACAACAGATTCATCATTTAATCTCAGCTCAAGTTTTCCTTGTTCAACATCTATTAAAGCTCTAGCAGTGGCCAGGAAAGACCTTCCTAATAGTAAAGGGATTTCACTTTCTCCCTCCATGTCCAAAACAATAAAATCTGCAGGGAATATAAATTTATCTACTTTTACTAAAACATCCTCAATTACCCTCGAGGGTTTTCTCAAAGACCGATCTGCTAGTTGTAAGGACACTCTAGTTGGCTTTAATTCAGATATGCCTAGAGACTTACACATAGATAATGGCATTAAATTTATACTAGCCCCTAAGTCACAAAGTGCTCTCCCTACATTTATGTTTCCTATGGCTATAGGGATGTTAAAACTTCCAGGGTCCTTCAATTTAGGAGGAAGCTTCCTTTGAATTATTGCACTGCACTCCTCAGTGAGTGCTATGGTTTCACAATCTTGCAGCTTATGCTTCTTAGATAGAAGTTCTTTCATGAATTTTGCATAGTTAGGCATATTAGCTAATGCCTCAGCAAATGGTATATTAATATGCAACTTCTTAAACATGTCTAAGAACCTGGCAAATTGCTGCTTCTGCAATTGTTGCTTGGTTTGCATCGGATATGGGGGCTTTTTAAAGCGAGAAAAGTCTCACTTCTTTGGTTGAGGTGCAGAATTTTGCTCTTCTAATTTTTCTGCAGCTTTTTCTTTTGGTTCATCTGCTTCAATTTTCTTCTCAGCTTCCTTTTTGCTTGCCTCAGGCCTTTCTGGTGTAGTCAATACCTTACCACTTCTGGTTGTGATGGCCTTGGCATGTTCCCTTGGGTTTACAATTGTATCACTTGGAAACTGGCCTTGTGGTCTCTCAGCCAACTGTTTTGCAAGTTGACCAATCTGGTTTTCCAGATTTCTAATGGAAGCATCTTGGTTGGTTCTGTGAGTTCTTGTTTCGACTATAAATTCTGCTGTTGTTTTTGACAATTGCAACACTACCTTTTCAAGTTTACAGGGCTCCTTGTTGGGAATGGGAGGGGGCTGCAAGTAGTTGTTAGACTTGTAGTCTAAGCCACCTCCTTGGAATTTCCTTTGATAGTTGTTTCCAGCAGAAAAATTGTTATTCCTCTGATAGGGCTGCTGTTGATATGGTTGTTGCTGCCTTTGATCATTCCAAATTCCATTCACCTGTACAGGGTCAGCACCAACAAGAATAGGGCAAACATTAGATTCATGCTCACCTTGGCAATACTCATAGACCACATGTGGTTGGCTAGCTGCCACTTGTGCTACAGAAACTTGCAATCTATCAATCTTTTCAGTCAATTTGGCCAGCTGTTGTGCCAAAATTTTCTGCTCTGCAAGCATTGCATCATTAGTGGACAACTGAATTGGTTCTCTCTTTGGCAGATGTGCTATGCATTCATTTTCATTTCGGGCCAAAGAATTGATAAGCTCATATGTTTGAGTTGTTGTTTTAGACCTTATAGTACCCCCTGCTACAACATTAACAATCATACGAGTGTCAGGAGTCATACCATTAAAGAATATACGTACCTGCTTACCTACAGGCATATCATATTGTGGACACCTCCTAATCAACTCTTGGAATCTATTCCACGCAGCACAAAGGGATTCTCTTCCATTCTGAGTGAAATTGGTGATTTCATTCACCAACCGATTATATTTATCCATGGAAAAGTATTCTACAAAGAATCTTGAGACTAAGTCTTTCCAAGTTGAGATGTTATTTGATGTTTGTCTATTCAGCCATCTCAAAGCATTTCCCTTAACAGCAAAGGGGAATAGGCTTAATCTCACTGCATCATCTGAGACCCCTTGGTGTCTGATAGTGTCACAGATTCTGAGAAATCTGTCAATGAAGTCATGTGGGTCTTCAAAGTCCTCCCCTCCAAACTGACTACGTTCCACCAATGCTATTAATGAAGGGTTTATATCAAAATGATTAGCTTGTATTGGTGGCCTCACAATACTGGAGTTGGATCTTGTGAACATAGGAGTCGGAATATCCTCCATTAGTTCATCTTCCGGTCTCCGTCTTGGCTGATTAGGTTGTTCTTCAACCATTTCTTCTTCCGACTCTAATTCAGGAAGTGAATCAAAGTCAAAATTTTCAGCTTCTCTCCTTCTTTGTCTAGCTAGTCTCCTTCGGATTGTTCTTTCTATTTCTGGGTCAAATTGTAAATCCTCAGAACTAACTGAACCTCGCATAAAACTTAGAGAAGCGATTAGTAACAAAAATTCCAATCACAAGATCAAAATTACTGTAAAAATCCGTTAACCAATCCCCGGCAACGGCGCCAAAAACTTGTTAGCGATTTAATACACTCGCACCACGGCAAGTGCACCGATCGTTCCAAGTAATAACATAGGTAAGTGAGTATCGTTCTCCACAGGGATTGGGGTGATGTTTATAGTAATGAGAAATCAATGTGATTGAAAGTAAAGAAAACAGAAGATGTTGAAAAGAATTGTTGTGGATTGAATTGGTTGTTTGAGTGTAAAAATAGAAATTAAAGAAAACAGTAAATCTAATTGAGAAGTTTACCAATGGATGAATAATTGTGGTCAGGCGCAATCCCCTCTGATTCCTACCTCCTTCACTTGACTGGTTTATTAATTTTAATGTACACAAATGATAAATCTCTCCTAAATTTGTAAATCCTAAATTATTAGCGACCTAATCCTTTAATTCGATCGAGAATTCTAAACCCTTAGCAATTCTGTCAAACTAAGCATTTAGAGAATATATCATAAGTGTTTCTTGTTATAATTGTTCAGAGAATAAGTCTTTTCTAGATTAGTTAATCCCTAATCCCTTAGTGAATTAACCCTTTAACCTAAATCGAAAACCTAATTCCTTAGTGAATTCTATCAGTTTAAGCATTTAAAGATCATATCGTAATTTCTGCAGTCACGCATCCCTATCCCTAGGTGATGAACAACTGTTGCTCTAAACAGGTCAGAAGTTAGAACCCCAACGTCCCCATTGCGAATCCTAACCCTCAATACTTAATTGAATTGATCAATTCCAAATAAGAATAGAAAATAAGAGTAGAATAGAACAAAACAATCAAAACATTATTATTCAATACCAGTCAAATTACAGAGGAGTTCACATCAGTTCATGGCCTTCCCACAATACAAGATTTAGCCTGCCATAGGCCTCAAGAACATCAAAGCTGTTGAATAATCCATGACTGTGCTGAAACCCTAGCCTTGATTCTTGAATTCCAGAGGCTTAAAAAGATGGAATATGGTCTTTAGATGAATAATGGATGATGTCTTCAGTCCTTAGAGGCCTTATATTTATAGGATGATTTAATTACAGCAATTTAGCCTAAATCTGTACCAAATTTCGAAACAGATAATTTAAATAAGGAAACAGAATATTTTCCACGCGATCCGCGCTGACTTCCACGTTGATCGCGTGAACCTTTCGATTTAGTGGCGTTGATCGCGTGGGCTCGGCGCTAACCGCGTGGGTAGTTCGAGCTGAATGGCTTGATGCTGGAGTTCCTGGCGCTGATAGCGCGGCTATGGTGCGTTCCGCGCGGTGCTTCGAATAGATGGCGCTGATCGCGTGGGAATGGCGCGACTAGCACGAGGTCTTCGAGATGGCAGGTTGGCTTTCTATCATTTGGCGCTACTGGCGCGGAGTCCGACGCGACTTGTTCGAGTCTGAGGTCTGTTAATTTGCAAGTGGCGCGACCCGCGCGGTGACTGGCGCTATCCGCGCGGTGCGTTGAATCTTGTTTTCTTCTTTCTTTTGCCTTGATCCTCCTCTTTTTGACCTGAAAGTGCTCAAATGGTAATGAATTGAAATTGGAGACAATTAAAATGATAAACTAACTAATTCTATTCTAGTTCCTAACTTATTTAACTAAATTATATCCTAAACTAGCCTAAAACTAAGATGTGTTTGCAACACATCACGTTCCTTAAGGAAACCATCAGGGGTCATAGAAGATGTGTTGGTTAAAGTAGATAAATTCATTTTCCTTGCAGACTTTATTATGTTATATATGGAGGGTGAAAGTGAAATCCCTCTGGTATTAGGGAGGTCCTTTTTAGCAACTGCTAGAGCCTTGATTGATGTAGAACAGGGAAAATTGGAACTTAGGATGGATAATGAATCTGTTGTTTTTAATGTTTTCAATACTATGAAAGATCCATCTGACACACATAATTGTTCTAGACTAGATTTGCTGGATAACATGAATTGTGCAGGTATAATAGATGCAGAAAATGCATCAGGAGAAAATTTAGCAGAAGTTGAAAGTGCAGCAATGAAAATTACTGTAGAATTAAGTATTCTAGACCAGGAAAACACAGCAGAAACCATTGAACCTGTGCTGGAGGTACTGCAGGAAAAAGAAGATGATATTCCAGTTAGAGCACCAAAGATTAAGCTGAAAAAGATCACAGCAAAGGCTGTAAAAACATCTGAGAAGAAATGTGCCAAAAAGCTGGATGCTGCACAAAAGGAGCACCAAACTGCAAGCAAAATACATGTAGCTGCAGATGAGAGTGATAAAACTTGCAAGAAGAAGACCAAGAAGTGGCGTAACAAAATTCGCCAAAAAGAAATTGAGCCAGGACAACAAGTGTTGTTGTCAAAATATCGCTTGAAGTTTCCAAGTAAGTCAGAATTCTTTTGGTCTAGTCCATTTTTGGTGCAAAAAGTTTGTCCTTATGGAATAATAGAAATCACTTCATTAGACAGGGACAAGCCTTTCAAAGTTAACAAATGCCGACTGAAGCTTCATTCTGAAAGCCAAGTGGATAGAGACATAATTTCTATTCCACTTCAATCCACTAATGATTAAACTGCAGGATACATCTAGCTTAAGACGTTAAATGAGCACTCTTTTGATGTAAATACATAGGTGTTTAAGTTCTTTTAATTTTGATAACAATAGATTTACATTTTATGCATGTTTAATTCTAGGCATTTAGGTTCATGCATTTTAATTTGGTAAAATAAAAACAAAAAGCATTTCAAAAGAAAAAGAAAAGGCCTGTTAAAAGTGTGGCACTAACCCCACCAGGTGTGGCGCCAATCGCACCAAGGACACGGCCAATCCACGCTAACCGCGTGCAACTCGCGCTGGCCACGCCAACTATTCAACCCTGATCTTTCTAATCTGCATGAGATGGCGCGAACAGCGCCAAGTTTGGCGCTAACCGCGCCAAGCCACGGTCACTTCACGCGAGTAGCGTGAAACCCAGCGCTAATCGCGCCAAGCTTTCGAGGCTGAGACCCTTCCAGTGACTTGTGGCGCGGATCGCGCCAGATGCCGCGCTAACCACGTGGGACATTCAAAATTGTGTTTAAAATGAATAAGTTGGGCTTTTCAAGTAGATTTGAATTGAGCCTGAACATGTAAGGACCCAAATTTGGGAATCATTAAGGCTAGTCTCAGGTTGTGAATGAAATTAATTTTAGATCGTGTGCAGATTAAACTGAAATTGTAAACTTGCAAACACCCTAATTGCTTGAAATATGAATTGCTTGAATCAATGGTTAACGTTAGGACTATGCTTGCATGAAATACTTGAATTCTGAATTTTTGGTGGAGGTAAGGACCTTAAATCTGGGAATCCAGGTAAGGCTATTCAATTCTCTGTCATAATTTGCATAGTGTGTACTGGCCACTGGTTAATATGAAGTAAATTCTGCATAAAATGTTTGCATCTGGTTTAGCACATCTAATGCATCAAATCTGGGAATTCTTAAGATTCATTTTCTGCTTGTGACTGAACCAAATGGATAGCTAGACTGCGCTTGTATTGTCCACATACATAACTCACTTGCTTTTGGATTTCTTATGATGAAATGAATTACATGGTTCTCCTGAACCAAGATTTTAATTGAAAAACTGTGTGAAGGGCATAAAGAACACTGATTGCCCACTGAGAACCCTGATAACTGATGTTACAGCGCTGTTTAATTTGTTTTAAGAGTTCTCAATGTTTTAAATCTGGGAATCCTAGGCATCCTGCTAAATTCTGAGCAGTTTGATTTCCCAAATGCTTGTAAACCTACTTGCTGTATTAAAAATTGGAATTGTGCTGTTATTTTGTATGTCATTCACTAATGCACAGTTACATGATTTGGTTGCTGTTCTGAAACACAATGAAAGGATTAAATTTGGGAATTCAGACCAACGCATTAGGTATAATCTAGAATTTTTCTACAGTTCAGGTCGAAGATATGGAGAGAGGCAGCAAGCCAAGTGTTGCTGCATCCTGTAGCAAAGTGACAACACCAGGATCACTTAATTTTGTTCTATTATTCTTGTTTTTAATTTTCAGTACTTTGTTAGTTAGCTGTTTTAAATAAGTCTGTTCGAATTAATGTGTCATTCTAGTTGTGATTCTCAAATAATGCATATATGATTGAATATACAACAACACATAACCCTTTTCAATTATTGCTGGGGACAGCAATTTCCTAAATCTGGGAATGGGTGCATATGCATTATTTGCTGAATCACATTCAAGTAACAAAGGATGTCCAACAGAAAATTTTTGTTTTAGTTATTAATTTAAATTTTTAGCTGAATATTTCAATAAAGTTGGCAGCACATCAGATTTTTCAAACTAAAAAGTGAATGGACACAGTAATGGATAGGATTTCTCTGATGAAAGCTTGTGTGAAATGAAATATAGCATGAATTGCATGATACATGAATGGAATTTTGATTGTTGGTATGTGATATGCATGTTGAAGTTGAAATGTTGCTTGAAATGAAGTCAGCAGTGATGGACTTGAGTTTAGCACCTGTGAGATTTTGAGCCAACAGTAATCATTTTTATTTCTGAAAGACTCCATTTTCATAGTATTCTAGAACTTGAATTGTTTCTCTGGATGCAGGTGTGACTTGACATGATTAAGGCAATTTCTTCTTTTGAAAATCAGGGCCAAATTGACTACCTTCAATTATTTTTTCATTTGTACCTATTTTTGAGCTTTAGCCTTTCATTTCTGCTACCCAAATTAGAGCCATATCCATTGACCAACCTCCCTGAGGCTAGAGAAGGTACAATACAAGTCCATGACAACAGAAACACAGGGAAGTGTCCATCAAAGCAGGAAGGGAAACAAGTGAATTCAATTGGTATGGAAGAAATAAAGTTGAAAAATAATAAGCATGAGATTATCAGCTAAAAGTCTGAAAGTTGCTGTATTTTGAAAGAAAAGAAAAGAAAATCAAAAAGAAAGTTAATTGTTTTGTTTTATTATAAAGAATAAATTGTTGAATAAAGTACCAGGTTTTGAAGAAAATGAATAAGGAAGATGGAAAAACCACAAGATTGAGACTTAAGGGACTGGATCTAGCCTCATATTAGCTACTTTTCCAAAGAATTTCCTACCCTTAGCCCAGCCAAATTACAAGCCCAAAAGACCTTTTTGATCAAATTATGCTTGCATCTGTTGAGAATATCTTCAAGCTTATGGTAGTGCTTTGATTATGTTGAGTGGGAGATTATTACAGCCTGATACACTTGAGTGCATGAGTGAATAAATACATTTCTGTGAGAATACTCAAGTTACTCTCACTAATTGACAGATTTGAAAGTACCAGGGAAGCTTTGATGTGAATTGATTATACTCAGCATGATGACTCTAGGATTGTAAATTGTGGTTCAGTTTGATTATTGATCCTTGCTCTTGTCTTAGAGTTCTGTCTGTTGCTGAGGATAACAACTAATAAATCATGGAATTGTTTGATGTGTTGCAAAAACATCTTAGTTTTAGGATAGTTTTAGGTTATATTTCGATTAAATAATTAGGAATTAGATTAGTTATAGGCTAGTTTATTATTATATTTGATTTAATCTCATTTCATTACCAAATGTGCGATTTTAGGTCAAAAAGAGGAGATTCAAGCCAAAGAAAGAAGAAAACCAAGCTTAAAGTCCCGCGCGATCCGCGCCAAATACCAAGATCAGCCTCCCAGCTCGAAGACTCCACGCGGTTAGCATGGGAGCTGTGCTACCAGCGCCATCCATTCGAAGGTCCCGCGCCATCAGCACCATAAAGACGCTGTTTCCTGAATTAAAAAGATACAGTTCGAAAATTGGCCCAGAAAGATGCTCTGTTACTCTAATTAAACCATTCTATAAATACAAGGCCTCTGGGACTGAGGAAGGGACTCTGAACACATCATCCAACAACATCTCCACACTTCCCTACATCATTCTAAACCCTTGGAAGTCAAGAATCAAGGCTAGGTCACTGCAGAATCATGTGTTATTTGACAGCTTTGGTTTCTTTGAAGACTATGGCAGGCTAAATCTTGTATTGTGGGAAGGCCATGAACTGATGTAAACTCCTCTGTAACTTGACTGGTATTGAATAAGAATTCTTAATGTTTTATTTTACTCTGTTCTTCATTGTTTTATTCTTATTTAGAATTGGCCATTCTATTTAGGTATTGAGGGTTAGGATTCGCAATGGGGACGTTGGGATTCTAATTTTTGACCTTAGTAAAATAACAGTTGTTCATTACCTAGGGATAGGGATGCGTGGCTGCGGAATCTTATAATATAGTCTTTTACATGCTTAACTTGATAGAATTCACCAAGGAATTGAGTTTTTGATTCAGGTTAAAGGGTTAATTCACTAAGGGATTAGGGATTAACTAAAGTAGAAAAGATTTATTCTCTGAGCAATAGGAAATAGCAACCCTCATGATATAGTCTTTTACATGCTTGACAAGAATTGCTAAGGAATTAGGATTGTTGTTAAAAGGTTAAATTGCTAGGAATTAGAATTTACTAAAATAGAAAAGATATATTATTGAGTGATCAAACTTGATAAACCACTTAAGTGAAAGAGGTAGGGAACATTAGGGATTGCACCTGACCACAATTGTTTCTTCCATTGGTAATACTTCAATTTATTTTACTGCTTATTTTAACTTCAGTTTTACATTCAACACTCAACACAATTCTCCAAAATAATTTCTTTTCTGTTACTTCCAATTACTTAGAATTAATATTGCTGTGAATTCCACCCCAATCCCTGAGGAGACGATACTCACTTACCTATTTTATTACTTGAAACGATCGGTGCACTTGCCGTAGTGTGCGGGATTCGCAACAACTAACCAATTCACCCCCCCCTCTTGGTTAAGTGTGAAGTGTTCCTTATTTTCCACACTCCTCACATCTTTAGTTCCTTCATGTGTGACTTCAAGTAATTCCCACATTACTTTGGCTTTTTTGCACCTAACAGTCCTGAAAAATTTATCGGAAGATAAAGCAGAAGTTATCATATTTTTAGCCTTGAAATCATATTGAACCATTCTCTTTTCAATTTCTGATATTTCATCCCATTCTTTGGGTATTGTTTTGTTATCCACAATCTTGGTTGGAATGTAAGGACCTTTTTCAATACTATTCCAAGCTCCCGGGTCGTTTGATTAGATAAGGATTTGCATCCTACTCTTCCAAAAAAATTAAAATGTTCCCCTTCAAACAAATGAGGTCTATTCCATGAGGCTCCCTCTTTGAAAGTTATTTGATTAGTATTCATTGTACTGAATTTTGAAAAGATATTGAGCAAATTACAAGAACTAGCTCTTGATGCCAATTGAAAAATAGAATGAACACTTATGCAAATAACCAAGAGAGGGGGTGAATTGGTTTTACCTCAGAGTTTTTAAAATTTAAAACAATTTTGTACACAACGGAAGACTTTGAAAGAAGGATCATATCTTAACCAATTAAGAAATCAAACTTTTAAAATCAACTTTTATCTCAATCAACCCACTCTTGAGCTTCACACAATCTTGTGATGTTAACAAAAATAATACTTCAAGAACAATATGAATATGGACAGAAAATTACAATTACACACAAGATTTATACTGGTTCACCTCTCAACCCCGGAGGCTACATCCAGTTTTACTTCTAATCAACCTTGATTAGAGTTTCCACTATAACAAAATGAATATCTTTACAAGAAAACATAGATCTCTTTTACCCACCCTAGGTAAAATTCAAAATCTAAACCTATAGACTTCTCAAAAGATCTAAGAACCAGAGATCCCCTCTCTGTTCTACCTACTA
This sequence comes from Glycine tomentella, assembly GCA_007407185.1. NCBI lineage: Eukaryota > Viridiplantae > Streptophyta > Magnoliopsida > Fabales > Fabaceae > Glycine > Glycine tomentella. The sequence continues at coordinate 45,473 of PYAF01006284.1, read as the reverse complement.
GATACCTATCTAGCAATGCTTTAAAGATACAAATTGTTATATCAACAACAAACCATCAAAACAAACAATTTCTATACAAAACAACAAAGAAATTGATTAAAGAAAGATATCACCTGAACATCCTCAGTGAAATGAATGAGTTTAAATGATCAAACCAGACTGAGAATGAATGCCATGATCTTTCTTGATGATTTCTTTTTGACAAATGGGGCTTTAACACCAATTAATCATGAAAAGATGACTCAACACATGAGATTCTTCATGATTGTTGAAATCAAATCAATGAATGTTTCTAAAGAGCCTTGGTGCTTTTGAAATCTCCTGAGAGTGTGTTTACAAGGCTTACTTCGTAAAACAAAAAGTCTCTTCTCACTTAATGAGTTGCATCTATTTATAAAAAACAAAATTAACTGACTGTAATCGATTATTCCGTAATGGTAATCAATTATATTAACAAATGTAATTGATTAAAGTTCCAAAATAATCGATTAAAGTGTTCATGTGAAATCTAGAAAAATTGTTAAGAACAAATAATCGATTAACTCATTTTGTAATCGATTATCACAAAGGATCTGGATTTTGTGAAGCACTGAAGTAATCGATTAATACTCAAATAATCGATTAACATAGGGAGTGTGAAAAACGTATCAATGCTTATTTAATCGATTACAAAACTCTGGTAATCGATTAAACCAGATAAACTTTCTTCTAAAAGTTATGCAGATGGACAAATAATCGATTAATCCGTCATGTAATCGATTATCACAGAACGACTTAGCCAAGTCAGCTGAATATAATTGATTACAAACATTTGGTAATCGATTAAAGTGTTCATATCTTCAAATGCAGTTATGTAACCAAGCAATTAATTGATTAAGTGTAGCCAGTAATCGATTAAAGCAGTGAAAACACTTTTTATGAAAACTTTAAAGCTTTAATGTCATGTCAAATGATTCATGGAATGTGTGTTACCTAATCATGAATTAATGAGATAATGTATGCATGACTTATTCAGTTTAAGTGAGGAATGAGGGATTAAATCTTTCTTGAACCAAGCCTTTAAACAAAGTACATATGCCATCAATTTGAGTGGGCATGTAAAATCAAAACTTAAGATAAAGCTTGACTTGATTCTTCATGATCTTCCTCAACCTCTGCATCATATCTAACAAATAATATTAATTGATGCACCTTAAGGATACCAAAGAGCAAATTTTGGTGTTGCCTTGAGATATTTGAGGATCCTTTTGACTGCTGTTAGGTGTGATTCTTTGGAATTTGCTTGATATCTTACACACAAGCACACACTTAGCATTATGTCTGGTCTACTAGCTATCAAATACAATAATGATCCAATCATTCCTCTAAATTTTGACTCATCAACCCTCTTTCCATTTTCATCTAAATCAAGATAGGTTGATGTTGTCATTGGAGTTGCAACATCTTTACTTTTCTCCATTTCAAACTTTTTGATCACTTCAAGGCAATACTTGGATTGGTTGAGAAATGTCTCATTCTTCATTTGCTTCACTTGAAGTCCAAGAAAAAATGTTAATTCTCCCATCATTGACATTTCAAATTCTTTCTGCATAGCTATAGAAAATTCATTGCACAACAAATGGTTAGTTGAACCAAAAATTATATCATCAACATATACTTGAACCAATAAGATATCACTTTTATGCCTTTTGATGAACAAGGTTTTGTCAACATGACCTCTTGTGAAATATTGTTCAAGCAGAAATTTGCTTAATCTTTTATACCAAGATCTAAGAGCTTGTTTTAAACCATAAAGGACCTTTTTAAGTTTAAAAACATAGTTTGGATGTTTACAATCAGTAAAACCAGGAGGTTGTTCAACATATATATCCTCCTCAATGTATCCATTTAAAAAGACACTTTTAACATCCATTTGAAAAAGTTTAAAATCCATTAAACATGCATATGCAAGCAATAACCTAATGGCTTCCAATCTTGCAACTGGAGCATAGGTTTCCTCATAGTCAATGCCTTTTTCTTGGTTGTAACCTTTTGAAACCAATCTAGCTTTATTTCTGACTATGATTCCACTCTCATCAAGTTTATTTCTAAAAATCCATTTTGTGTCAATAGGTTTGAGAGAGGATGGTCTAGGAACAAGTTCCCAAACTTCATTTCTCTTGAACTGATTTAACTCATCATGCATGGCATGCATCCAATGTTCACCAATTAAGGCTTGATCAATATTCTTAGGTTCAATTTGAGAAACAAAAGCCATATTACAACATAGATTTCTTAATGAAGATCTAGTAGATACTTCCTTTGAAACTTCACCTATGATGTTATCAAGTGAGAGATCTCTTATTGTTCTCCAATCTTTTGGCTCTTGAACAGGTGTTGATGGTTTCATTTCAGCATTTAGTTCGTCTTTCTCTTTATTTATGGAATCATTAAGCTGAATAAATTCCTACATAGGACCTGCATCTACATCACACTTCTTGTCCTCTTTTGAGGGATTAGACTCATCACATATCACATGTACAAATTCTTCCATGCACATTGTTCTTTTATTGAAAACTTTATATGCTTTACTATGTAATGAATATCCAAGGAAAATTGTTTCATCAGCTTTAGCATCAAATTTTCCAAGTGATTCTTTCCTATTGTTTAAAACAAAACAATTGTAGCCAAAAGCTCTAAAATTAAAAATGTTTGGTTTTCTACCTTTGTATAGCTCAATAGGAGTTTTCTTTAAAATAGGTCTTATAAGTAATCTATTCAAAGTGTAGCAAACTGTACTTACAGCATCAGCCCAAAAATATTTTGGCAAATTTGTCTCATTAAGAAGAGTTCTAGCTCTTTCTTCAAGAGATCTGTTTTTCCTCTCCACAACACCATTTTGTTGAGGTGTTCTTGGAGCTAAAAAATTGTGGTTAATTCCTTTTTCTTCATAGAATTTTTCAAAATGTTCATTTTGTAATTCTCCACCATGATCACTTCTTATTGAGATAATTTTGCTACCTTTTTCATTTTGAGCAAGCTTGGCCATTTTTCTAAAAGCATGGAAAGCATCACTTTTGGATTTCAAAAATAGAGTCCAAGTAAATCTAGAGTAATCATCTACAATGACAAGCCCATAATAATTGCCTCCTAAACTAATAGCGCTAGAAGGATCAAATAAGTCAATGCGAAGTAATTCAAGGGGTCTAGAGGTGGAAACAATGTTTTTACTTTGAAAAGAATTTTTGGTTTGTTTCCCCTTTTGACAAGCATCACATAGTTTGTCCTTTTCAAACTTGAGTTTGGGTAAACCAATTACTAAATCCTTTTTAATTAACTTGTTCATATGATGCATGTTACTGTGACTTGCCCTTCTATGCCACAACCAAGATTCATCAATCTTGCCTAATAGACATGAAATGTTGTGAAAGAATGCATGATCAATTGAAAGTAAATAAATGTTACCTTTCCTTTTACCTATGTGAATCACTTCACACTTTGCCCATCACAAATCATGCAGCAATTCTCATTGAATGAGACTTTAAATCCTTTATCACAGAGTTGGCTTATACTTAAAAGATTATGCTTCAACCCTTCCACATAAAGAACATTTCTTATTTTGGTTTTGAATCTATCTCCTATGTTGCCTTCTCCAATGATCTTTCCTTTGTTACTATCTCCATAAGTGACAAATCCTCCATCTTTAAGAGTTAGATTTGTAAGCATAGACATGTCACCCGTCATATGTCTATAGCATCGACTATCAAGGTACCATAATGAGAATCTAGCTCTTAGACATACCTGCAAAAATCAAATCAATTTATAAAGGAAGGTACCCGATTGAGATTAGGTCCATATGGGTTAGCAGCTTTCTTTTTCTTTTGAACCCAAATGCAGTCTCCTTTAGGCACATTGATAGAAGGTTTTTAGTTGAATATTTTTCTATCCTTCTTAGCTTATTTGACCTCTCTTTGACCTTTATTTTCCTATTCTAATTCAGTTTTTGGGCCTAGGCAAGTAAGTGGGCTTAATTGCTAATTGTTGCGTATTTTCGGATTTTTGGCTCACTTGACGTATTTGACTTGTGCAGGGTCTATAGGGTGCTACTGATCTCCGAATGGAGCGTTCTAGAAGTCCCTGGAAGGATAACAAAAATATCTACAAGTTTGCTAGAAATAGCCCGAGGCCAATTCTGTCATTTAGAGGATCATTTTAAGCTTGGAAGTTTGCGCCTCTGCACTTGTAATTTTGGGCTGCGAATTTGACTTTCATGGTTGTAAATAGCAAATAATTAGATTGTTGGGTTTGTTTGTAAATAGCCTCAGTCACTACATATATTAGTGACTTTAGTGAAAGTTGGACAGCACTTTTACATTCAATAAAAACAGTTTTTACTTTTCTTTCTTTTAGTTTTTAGGATCAAACTCTTGTTCTTTATTTTCTCTCATTTGTTCTTCATTGTTCTTCATCTTCTTCATTTTCATCTTGCTATCCTTTTACTTTACTGCACTCATTTCATGGGGCTTTCCATGGTGATGATCATGAAAGGCTAAATCATCAATCAATCCAAGGATACATCTCAAGCAAGAGAAGAATTGGAGTTCTGGTTTGATATTTCAAATTCTATTTGAATGTTCACCTTCTTCTTCAATTTCTATTATGTTTTCATGATTATGACTGCATTTAGGATTGAAAGCGAGTTAGGATTATGGATTCATGTCCTAATTTCGAATGATAATCACAAGATTAATTGAATGATATTTCAATTAGGGTTGTGGTTTCAATTAAATTAGGGGTTAATTCGATTGAACAACTTCTAATGAGATTGAATGAATGTTCATGTTAGAATCAACTTATGGGAATGATGATGATTCAAATAGCTTGGGTTAGTGAATTGGATTGATGCTTTCTCATCTGTTTTACTTTATTCCTTGATAATCTTGTTAATCTTTGCATTGTTCTTTAATTTTAGTTTGTGTTCTTGCATTTTTACTTTACGCATACCAACTGTTTGACAAAAACCCCCTTATTATTACCAATGATTTGAAGCTAGAACCATATTGATCGTGTCTCTGAGTCGACCTAGGTTAGCTCTGTGCTACAGAATTAGCTTAGTAAAATTGTTTTGGTGCGTGTCGACAACGTGTTTATCACACATAGAATCTCCTAGCATAACATTTGTAAGATGTATGTCCTTTTCCCATACAATAGTTGCATGTTACAGATTTTGATGAATTTTTCAAGAGAGCATTTTGATTGATCTTTGAGTTTTTGAACTTCTTTTGATTCTTCTTTTTTGGAGGCACAAATACAGTTTTTCCAAAAGATTTCGAACCTTGTTTGTACCCCAAACCAGAAGTATCTCCAGCATACTTTTGCACACTTGACATTTCAGCCAAGTTGCATTTCCTTTTGTACAGCTTTCTCAAAAGATCAATTATTCTTGGATAAAAGCAACATATATTTTTCTTCTTGACTTCTTTTGTACTCATCAAAATCCTTTTGCAACAAATTGTATTTGTTGACATTAGTAGAAGAAGAAGCACATACACATCCATTTAATTTGTAACTTGAAACAAGTTTTTTATTCTCTTCTTTTAAGTTGCAAATTTTAATTTGCAATTCAATAATCTTTGCAACATGCCATCAAAGATTTCCTTTGAGTTGTTATTGGATTTTGCAAGCTTTTGGGCTTCTTCATGCATTACTTGGAAAGGATTAATAGCTTGTTGAAGTTCAGAATTTATCTCATTTCCATCAATTGATAGATCATCATCTTCTTCATTGATTGTGGAAGTGAGACACATGTTTGCTTCTTCATTTTCAGTTGAAGATTCTGAAGTTGTTGACTCATTATCTTCCCAAGCTATGTAGGCTCTTTTGGATTTTCCTTCCTTCCTCACCTTGTTGTCACCTTGTTGCTTTTTCAAAAAGATTGAACATTCTGATTTGATGTGGCCAGGTTTTCCACATTCAAAACAAGTAAAATTGTTGTCAATCCTTTTGTTGTTGTTGTTGTTGTTGTTGTTGTTGTTGTTCTTTGTGAACTTTTTGTTCTTGTTTTTCCTCAAGAACTTGTTGAACTTCTTGACAATCAAGTTCATGTTGTCCTCTTCATCCTTTTCACTTGAATCTTCCACTTTTTCAAACTTTGATGATGCAGCTTTTAATGCAATACTTTTATTTTTCTTTTCTACATCTTCAGCACAAGTTAGTTGAGAAATTTCAAGCTCCTATTCAAGTAACTTACCAAATATTGCAGCGATGGACATCATGGATAGATCTTTTGATTCCTTGATTGTTGTCACCTTTGGTTGCCAAGGTCTTGTGAGACACTTCAAGATCTTGATGTTTAATTCTTCAGCATCAAAGATCTTCCCAAGACCCAGAAGATGATTGACTATATGAGTGAATCTTATTTGTAGCTGAGAAATGCTTTCTGTGGTGTTCATCTTGAACATGTCATACTCATGGATCAAGGCATGCTTTCTTGATCTTCTAACTTCTTCAGTGTCTTCATGAGTTATTTCCAGCATCTCCCACATTTCTTTTGCACTTGTGCATCTCACTGTTCTAAAAAATTCATCAGAAGAAAGTGCACAAGCAATCATATTTTTAGCTTTAAAATCATATTGGACAACTCTTTGTTCAGCATCTATCATTTTATTCCATTCTTTGGGAATCATTTCATAGCCAACAGCTTTAATAGGAATCAAATGACCCTTTTCTAAAGCAGTCCAAGCACCTGGGTCATTTGATTGAATAAAGAAGAACGGGGGTGAATTGGTTAAGACCTTGGTATTTTAAAATTAATTCAAATCAAAGTTTAGGATCTTTATCACTTTCAAAACCAAGAAATCTTTTTACTCAATCAAATAACTCAGCCCCAAGAAATCAATAGCTCAAAACAGAACTTGTTGGACAATGGATATGAATCAAAGAATCAATGAACAAGATGAGTAATAGAGATAGAAAAACAAAAACACAAGCAATTTATACTGGTTCACTTCACAACAGAAGCTATATCTAGTTTCTTCTAATTCACACTGAATTAGAGTTCCACTATTATAAATTTTTTTCTTACAAGCTTTTACAAACCTCCCTTTATCAACACTAGATAAAGAAAGAATAGAAATCTAAAACCCTATTAGCCTTCTAAATAGTAAGAACCAGAGAACATTACTCTATTCTTTAGCCAGAGAACCCTACTCTAGACCCAAGCAAGAAAAACCCACTTA
>PYAF01006284.1:11061-28519 GCA_007407185.1 Glycine tomentella | reverse complement strand
AACAAGAATTCACATAAAACAATCAAATATGCAGAATTAGATAAACACACAAGGAATTATACTGGTTCACTTCAAACACTATGAAGCTACATCCAGTTTTCTTCTACTCAACACTAGAGTAGAGTTCCACTATTGCAAATAATATTCTTACAAGAAAATACAAGCCTCTCTTTATCAACCCTAGATAAAGTTCAGAAGTTTAAAACACTATTAGACCCTTAGAGACCAAACCCAAACTGAGAACACTACTCAGCATCCCCTAGAGAAACACTATCCCTAGTTTTCATGCAAGAAACTCATTTACAATAGACAAGCAAATACAAGTTTCAAAAGAGAATTATAAACTCAAAGAGTAAGGAAAGAAATCACCTGATGATCCAAAGATGATATGCATTAGAATGAATTTACCAGGTTGAATGCAAACAACAAACTCAAAACATGGCTTTCCTTAAACTTTGAAAAGAGAAAATCTCGCTTCACTCAATCCCTAAGGCCCATATGAGTTTCGAGGAAGCAAGAACTTAATGAACCCAGAAAAAACACTTAGTGAACGTTTAGAATGCTTTTGAATGCTCACAGTTCGAATTACTAAAGTTAGGAAATCAGCTGAGCATGGGTTCTATTTATAATATTTTTTGTAACCACTTGTAATCGATTAAATGCGCTCCTGTAATCGATTAAAATGTTCATAATGATTCTGGGTAGCTATAACGAGCAATTTAATCGATTATTTCGATGTGTAATCGATTAAACCTGGCACTGTAAAAAATGTGTTTATACTATGTAATCGATTACAATAATTGGTTATCAATTAAAGCCGGCATAGTGAAAATCATGCTTTGAACTATGTAATCAATTACAATGATTGGTAATCGATTAAACCAGAGATGATATTTTCTATATGGATGATGTAATCGATTACATCTTAGTAGTAATCGATTAAAAAAGTCACTAAGGCAGATTATGTATAATCTAAGTCAAAATAATCGATTAATTCGATAGTGTAATCAATTAAAATATTCTTAAGAATTTTCTAGAAAGCATCAAGAACAAAATAATCGATTCTTTGCCTATATTAATCGATTAAACCAGTGAAATGCTATTTTTCCAAAAACACTTAGTTTATTTCAAAAACTCAAAACAATTTACCAATGCCTTGTGATTTAATTCTTAACCTTATGAATGATATGAATGCAATGACTTGGATCATCAGAAAACTTCCTTCCTTTTACATTTGATCACAAGCTTTACTTCAATGCTTCAAGGACATGTTGAAAGTCCAAAACAATCCTTTGTCTTCAAATCAACAAATGGGAGGTTGGGCGGCTACTTGGAGGAAGAAGAAGGCCAGCTTGCGTGATTTTTCATGCTGCTGCATGTTTTAAAACTGACTTGACTCGCCCAGGTGAACCAAAAAGCCTACAAAAATTCGCCTGGGCGAGCTGACCTAATTTTAAAATTTGTTTCTCTGAAAAATTAATGTCTCACGCTTACATATGTAGATAAGGAGCCTACCTTTAAAATTGGAAGGCGATCCAACGGTTAACCAATCGAGAATGGTGATTTTACTAAAATAGGTTTTGGGTCAAACTTGAAATCACACAATTACAACATATCTCAAACAACTCCACATAACTTGACATCTACACCAAGTAATTGCGCATGAATAATTTGCATAACATTTCAATTATTCTAAACTAATCAAATAGTCAAATAACACAAGAAATACATCAAACATATATTTTCGGTTATTGAAATTTTAGTGTGTTACAGACCCCACAGTAATGGCCACATGTAATTTCAGCATTTTGTACTATACAATTAGCAATGAAAAATGTATCCCATACACCCCTTATTTGAAATTGTTAAGTAGAGTGCTATATCTATCTCAAGATTATTTTTTAAAGTGTTTTTTCACCATGAACTCCAATATTAGTCATTCCAAACTTGACACATTAGCAAAGTGAAATGCATCTAGAACGTGGTTAATAATACAATATAGCTTTAATTTTTTTTCCTTTTTCATTTGAATTCTATATACTCCCTGCCAACCATAATCGATAACATTGCTGATGAATCTTTTCCAGAAAGTTCAAGAACACTTTAATCGATTAAAAGAGTTATTAGTCGATTACATAAGTGAATTTAATCAACTGCATTATTGAATTAATCGATTACTAACAGTTACAAACTGATTTCTATAAATAGTTGTGGGCTATTTTGAAAAGTAACACCGAAATATCAAAGTATTTCATAAGCTTTTAGAAGTAAGGAAAGATTCCAAGTGTTAAACACTATTAGACCCACAAATCCTCAAGCTTCAAAATTTCTAAAAGTGCATTTATTTTCGGGCAAAGTTTCAAAAGAAGTTTTGGAAGGAAAGTTCTGAAGGTGTTTTTTTCACCATTGATTCAAGTTTGGTAATCTTTTGCATACATCATTACTAGATCATCAGGTGGTTTCCTTTCATACACCTTCTTTCTAAGATCTTTTGTATTTTTCTTTTGTGTGTAGCTATAACAATAGTTTTATTAAGGCTTTTCTAGAATAGGTGTTTCTGGAGGTAAGAGTAAAGATAGGTTTTCTCTATGTCTTGATCACAGAGATTCTAAGTGTGTTAGTGTTGCAAATAAAAGGTACGGCAATACACGACAAGTGCACCGATCGTTTCCAAGTAATAAAGATTAGGTAAGTGAGTATCGTTCTCCACAGGGATTGGGGTGATTTCACAGCAATACTAACGAATGTGATTGAAATTAAAACAGAAATACGCAGAGAAAAGTGTTGTTGATTGGATTGGTTGTTTTGAATGTAAAGACAGAAATTAAAGAAATGCAGTAAATTGATATTGAAGATTACCAATGGAAGAATAATTGTGGTCAAGCACAATCCCCTCTGATTCCTCCTCTTTCACTTGACTGGTTTATTAACTTTAACGTACACACATGATAAATCTCTCCTAAATTCGTAAACCCTAGATAACTAGCAATTCAACCCTTTAATTCGATCTAGAACCCTAAGCCCTTAGCGATTTTGTCAAACTAAGCATTTAGAGAATATATCATATGGGTTCCTGTTATGATTGTCAGAGAATAAGCCTTTCCTAGATTAGTTAATCCCTAATTCCTTAGTGAATTAACCCTTTAACCTGAATTAAAAACCTAATTCCTTAGTGAATTCTATCAGTTTAAGCATTTAAAAGATCATATTATAAAGTCTGCATTTATGCATCCCTATCCCTAGGTGATGAACAAATGTTATTCTTAACAGGTCAGAAATTAGAACCCCAACGTTCCCATTGCGAATCCTAACCCTAAGTACTTAATTGAAGTGATCAATTCCAAATAAGAATATGAAAGAAGAACAGAAAAGAATAAAACAATCAAAACATCTGTATTTCAATGCCAGTCAAATTACAGAGGAGTTCTCATCAGTTCATGGCCTTCCCACAATACAAGAATTAGCCTGCCATAGGCCTCAAAAACATCAAAGCAGTAGAAGAATTCATAGTTGTGCAGAAACCCTAGCCTTGATTCTTGATTTCTAAAGGTTTAGAATGATGTGCAAGTGTATTGGGTGATATTGGAGGATAGATAGATGATATTCTGGATGCCTCTCTTCAGTCTCCCTAGGCCTTTATTTATAGAATCATTTAATTAAGGTAACAAGGCATAAGCTGTGCTCAAATTCGAAACATATAAAGTTAAAACAGGCAACAAAATCTCCATGGCGCGATCTGCACGCGATCCCGCGCTAACTGCGCGGGTCTTTCGAATCCACGGCGCTGATCGTGCGGACATCCACGCTAACCGCGTGGATCATTCGAGCTGAATGGCCTGATGCTGAGATTCCTGGCCCTGACGGCGCGATCCGCGCGGGGTCCTCAAATAGATGGCGCTGATCACGTGGATCTGGCGCTAGTGGCGTGAGTTGTTCGAGCTGGGAAGCTGGCCTTTCTTGATCTGGCGCTAATGGCGCGGAGTATGGTGCGACTAGCGCAGCTTGTTCGAGTCTGAGGCATGTTGATTTGCAGGTGGCGCGATCCGCGCGGGACTTTGAATCTTGTTTTCTTCTTTCTTTGGCCTTGATTCTCCTCTTTTAAACCTGAAACCGTTCAAATGGTAATGAATTGAATTAAAAGCAGATAAAATGATAAACTAACTAATTTCTAATCTATTTTCCTAATTATTTAACCAAATTATATCCTAAACTAACCTAAAACTAGAATGTGTTTGCAACACATCACCATGGCTAGGAACAAATCCTTACCCGCAAGGATAACCAACCGGTCACTACACCCCACGTCTACATACACAACATACAACCATGGACACCATCAATACATGACCTGGCTAGGAAAAAATCCTTCCCCGCAAGGATAGCCAGTCATAAACCCCCATGTACATATATAGCACACCAATGTGAGCTCACCGATGCGCTGAACGTGGCTAGGAACAAATTCATCCCCGCAAGGATAACCAACTGGTCATTGCTCCCGACATGTACATACACAGCATACAACCATGGGCACCATCAATGCATGACCTGGCTAGGAACAAATCCTTCCATGCAAGGATACCCAGTCATGCACCCCCTATGGGTATCCATGTATATCCACATCATACAATGAAAACCATGGGCACCATCAATGCATGACCTGGCTAGGAACAAATCCTTTCCCGCAAGGATAACAAATCATGCACCCCCATGGGTGTCCATGTATATTCACATCATACAATGACATTGTTCACATCAACATTATCTTTCATCAATGTCATTATCAACATCCACATCACATCATCTCAATATCATCATCATACATATTAAACTCATCTCCTTTCAACATCATCAACCACATCAACATTATCTCATTTGAACATCGTTAACCACATCATGATTATCTCATTTAAACATCACCAACCACATCAATAACATCTCAATTTCAATATCATCAACAACATCAATCATCGCTTTATTTCAATATCATCATCATAAACATCAATATTCAACATCATCAGCTATATCAACATTATATCATTACATCATCATCAACCCAATCATATTATCCCATTTCAACATCATCTCATTTATTCATAATCCATATTGCCATGAGACTGGTATTTTAGGTAAACTCTAAATTAAAGAGGAGGACTACAATATGGAAAACACACTCTTATGCCTATTTAAAAATTTACTAAATAATTAAATAGGAGGACACGTTATAAAATTTCGGGCAAAGTCTCTTCTGTAATTATGACTTTTCACAAAAATCCAATAATTACAACAACAACATCATTCACAATTTTATCGATCAACAAACAAATTCATCGCATCTCATTAGTTAAAAACACAGTTTTTCTTGGAAATGGTCACACAATAGGAACAAACATAGATTGCATCCCATTAATTTAAAACATAGTATTTCTTGTAAACTAGCACTCAACAGGGACAGGCAGATATACTCAGAGTTATGGGTTAAAATGGTGTTTTGAGTGTCCACATCAAAAGACATCATTTTGAATTTCCAATCACACCAATGTCACCGGGGTTCAACAAGGATCACAGAAATGACATCAATTTCATAAAAAGGAGACTTTTACAACATCTCATTTTCAAAGGGTTTTTCAAAGGAAGTGTTAAACTCCCAACAACAGTACCCAAAACGCAAAAGACATTAAGAGAAGCTTAAAACTAGCTAGAAGAAGACAAAGGTAACCAAGGTTACCTCAAAGAAACCAAGAAAGAAGGATTTGAGGCTCCATTCTCTACCGAATCTTCGAGTTGAGTTTCAAAGATTCCTCTCCAATTAAAGGGTTCCTTTCCTTGCGGTGGGCCAACGGCTAGTGACGGCGAGTGGTGATCACCAGTGGTCTTGGGTGGTGGAGGATGATGATGGGAGGTTGGGTGGCTACTTGGAGGAAGAAAGAGGCTAGTTTTCGTGATTTTTCATGCTACTTCATGTTTTAAAACTGACTTGACTCGCCCAGGCGAGCCAAAATGCTTGCAAAAATTCGCCTGGGTGAGCTGACCCAATTTTAAAATTTCAGCTTCTGTGAAAAATTATTACCTCATGCTTCAGATGTTATTTTGCCAATACCAACAATCAAAAGTTACATAAAATGTGGGTTAGGAGCCTACCTTTCTGATTTGAAGGTGATCGAACGACTATCCAATCCAAAATGGTGATTTTACTAAAACAAGTTTTGGGTCAAACTCGAAATCACACAATTACAACGCAACTCAAACAACTCCACATAAGTTTACATCTACACCAAGCAATTTCACATGGATAATTCACATAACATTTTAATTAATCTAAACTAATCAAATAGTAAAATACACAAAAAATACATCAAACATCTATTTTCGGTTATCAAAATTTTAGGGTGTTACAATATGTAGACATTTATGTATTTGTTCTGTTGTATGATAATTGTATTATCGCAAAAAATCTGCTACCATTTTCATAATCAAATTAATGGAGTTTTCATTAAAATTTGAAATTGACACGATACAGAGTTAGTGATATCGTAGCTATGAGGCGGGTCAGTACAGTTACTATCAAGGTAGACTAGAAGCAAGCTCGACAGTGCTATGCAGAAAGTTTCAAAGTGTCATCATACCCTCCCACCAGGGAGCCTAACAGATACCACCCCACATCGGGGGGTTACGAGCCAAGTCATGAGTGTGGACAAAGGGTCTACTCTTCACGCCTTAACTGTCTATACTGCTAACCAGGATGACACATTCGACGTGCATCCAGGTGATGACACCGTAGATAGAGGACTGAAGCCTATTGAAGAACTCATCAAGCTGCAACTCGAACCCAAACCCTGGTAATGCACACAACTGAAAAATGCCGATTTATTCGCCTGACAACCATGAGCACAGAGCAAACTGAAAAATACCTCACTAGTCATGAGCACAGAGACAAAGTCGACCTCCTCTAAAAAATGCCGATTTATTCGCCTGACAACCATCTGATATGTTGGGCATTAATCCCAACATTATAGGCCACAAGCTGGCAATACGCCCTCAAGCTAGACCAATAGCATAGAACAAGAGGAAAATTGGGGATGAAAGGTGTATGGCGGTCAGAGAAGAAGTTGATAAGTTACTGAAGGCAAACTTTATCAAGGAAGTCAGACACTCCACCTGGCTTGCCAATGTCATGATGGTCAAAAAGGCCAACAACAAGTGACGCATGTGCACTGACTTCACTAACCTCAACAGGGCGTGTCCCAAAGACACGTATCCATTGCCCAACATTGACAGGCTGGTCGATGGTGCGTCAGGGTTCCAAATATTAAGTTTCCTGGATGCATATTCTGGGTACAAGTAGATCAAGATGCACACTCCAGACAAGGAGAAAAGGACATTCATCACTGGAGATGCCAACTATTGCTACAAGGCCATGCCCTTTGGCCTAAAAAATGCAGACGCCACATACCAGCGACTAATGGACCAAGTCTTCAAAAAGCAGATCAAACTTAATGTTGAGGTATATGTTGATGACATGGTCGTCAAATCCCAAAGCTTAGCCCAGCATGTGACAAACTTAGAAGAGGTTTTTGAAGAGATCCGGAAGTATGATATGTGTCTCAACCCAGAGAAGTGTACATTGGAGGTAGGTGGCGGTAAATTCTCCAGTTTCATGATTACACACAATAGAATTGAACCCAACCCTGATAAGTGTGCATCCATACTGGAGATACACAACTTAACTACGTCGTCGAAGTTCAAAAACTGAACGGTAGACTAGCGGCCCTGTCTAGATTCCTTCTGAAGCTCGCCGAAATGGCGAAGCCCTTTCTATTAGGTGTTGCGAAAGCCTGAACCGACAAGTAGAATGGTGGCATGGTCCATCGAACTGTCAAAATTTCACCTCCAATATGAACTGGAGATACAATTCATGGCGGACTTCCTCACAGAATTCACAGGTAATTACAAAGCCGCCCTAGACTGGTGGAATCTTTACGTGGACAGAGCGTCCAATGTGCAAGAAAGCAGAGCAATCATCATCCTTGAAGGGCCTAGCAATGTTACCCTAGAACAAGCCCTTAAGCTCAATTTCAAAGCTTCAAATAACCAAGCCGAGTACGAGGCACTCATAGCAGGTCTCAAACTCACAAAAGAAGTCAGAGCTAAGCAGTTGAGATGCTAATCTGACTCACAACTTGTCCAGGGACAGGTCACCAATAAGTACCAGACTAAAGAGACCATACTCCTCCAATATTATCACATTTCTATAACACTCATCGACAATTTTTGAGTGTTTCGAAATGTATCACATACCAAGGGAGAATAACACCAAAGCAGACTTGCTTTCCAAGGCAATACCAAAAAGACTGGATACCTCAAAACTATCATCAGGAAACACTCCAAGCTCCCACCATAAACACTCAAAAGGTTATGGCGGTTGATAAGGAGGAACCCAACTAGATGACCCCTTACAAAAGTTTTCTCATCAAAGGGGCACTACCAACATATTTAAATGAGGCAAGACGTCTAAAAAGGAAGGCCAACTATTACATCATCCTCGATGTCAAATTATTCAAAAAAGGGCTGACAACACCTCTACTCAAATTCCTAGATAGCCAGCAAGCAAACTATGTCCTAAGAGAACTATGCGATGGGATTTGCAGTCTGCACACAGGGGGATGTTCCTTTTCGGCCAAGATAGTACAAGCAGGGAACTATTGGCCGACACTCAAGGATGACGCCATTGATTTCACTTGAAGGGTTGTATTTATTAAATTTGGGGTGCAAAAAGTAAAAAACATTATATATATATACATATATTTCTTTTTTTAGGATTGGAACCGGGTCAAGGCGACCTGGCCCAACCATCCCTTCAAATACCCACAAGGGTATTTGAAACCACGTGGCGTGGGTGGGTTCGAATCACTCCCAGGAAAACTAACAAATTAACAACTAACATTGGCCTTTTCGGAAAATGAAGAAAAGCGGTGTTTGAAACGGCATGGAGTTTTACTTACGGACAGTGGAGGGGATGTCGGTGGCGGTGTAGTGCGATTTCTTGAGGCGGTGTTAGAGGTGAGCGGCGATCCACACGGTGGAGAGTGGGCCGTTTCGCACCAAAAAGGTTTGAGAATAAAATATGTTGTTGTGCTTCTCCTTCTTCGAGTTCTCTGAGGTTTTTTGATGGGACGAGGATGAGGACTAAGATTTCGGAGAGGACGAGGATGAGGGGCTGAGGTTGCTCCCTCTTTTTCCAAGAATTGATGCACTTTCCCTTGACTTCAGAGGGCCTTCTCTAATAGGGGAAAAGCCTTCCACTTCCGTCAAATGACTCGGCCCCCCTGGCTCTTCCACCGTCCTTGTTGGGTTAGGGTTAATGAGTTTGGAGGGATGGATTGGGGAAGGTGTGTTAATGTACCCTCATGCACCATGAAATGACATTTCTCAAAGTTAAGAACAAGGTTAGTACTAATACATCGGTCAAGCACTCTAGAGAGACTATCTAAACATGCATCAAAAGAGGAACCATACACAGTGAAATCATCCATAAACACCTCCATGCAACTCTCTAATAAATCAGAAAAGATGCTTACCATGCACCTTTGGAAGGTGGCAGGTGCATTGCATAGGCCAAAAGGCATCCGGGTGTAAGCAAATGTGCCAAATGGACAGGTGAATGTGGTCTTATGTTGATCCTCTGGTGCAATGTGGATTTGCATGTATCCAGAAAAACCATCAAGAAAGCAGTAATGTGATTTACCTGCCAACCTCTCTAAAACTTGATCAATGAAAGGGAGAGGGAAATGGTCCTTGCGAGTGGCCTAGTTGAGTCTCCTGTAATCAATGAAAACACGCCAACTATTGGCCACTCTAGTCGGAATCAACTCATTATCTTGATTTTTCACAACTATGATACCCGACTTCTTAGGAACCACTTGGACAGGTGAAACCCAAGTGCTATCAGAGATGGGATAGATGATCCCTGCAGCTAGTAGCTTCGTCACTTCCTTCTTCACCACATCAAGAATAGTGGGATTCAGCCTCCTCTGGGGTTGCCTCACTTCTACTCAAAAAGTTCCAGGAATTTGTGAATGCCATTGATGTTGAAAAGTTGAACATCAAAATCTTGAAGTGACTCACAAGACCATGCTAACCAAAGGTGACAGCAATCAAAGAATCAAAAGATCTATTCAAAATGTCTATGGCTGCACTTTTTGGTAATCTTCTTGAGTATGAACTTGAAATGCCACAACTAACCAATGCAGAAAATGTAGAAAAGAAACAAAAAGGC
Organism: Glycine tomentella; assembly: GCA_007407185.1. Classification (NCBI taxonomy): domain Eukaryota; kingdom Viridiplantae; phylum Streptophyta; class Magnoliopsida; order Fabales; family Fabaceae; genus Glycine; species Glycine tomentella. Next base: position 18,246 of record PYAF01006284.1, on the reverse strand, counting down.
ATAGCCTTGAAAGCTACATCCTCAAAGGTGGAAAAGATGGAAGACTCAAGTGAAGAAGATGAAAAGGACAACATGAATCTAATTGTCAAAAAGTTCAGCAAGTTCTTGAGAAGAAACAAGAACAGAGAGTTCACAAAGAACAACAACAAAAAGAGTGACAACAACTTCACTTTCTTTGAATGTGGTAAGTCTGGCCACATTAAATCTGAATGCTCTATCTTTTTGGAAAAACAACAAGGTGAAAACAAGGCAAAGAAAGAAGGAAAGCCTAAGAGAGCCTATATATCTTGGGAAAACAATGAGTCAACAACTTCTGAATCATCAACTGAAAATGAAGAAGCAAATGTGTGTTTTGTTGATTCAAGAGGAACCATGCATGAATGAACAAGGATCAAGCTTTGGTGTTTTGTGCTTTCAACATGCCTCATTGAAAAATGTCAAAAAGCCATGAAGATCAATTTGATTCATGTAAAAGGGAAGTTGTGTAATTTGATAATCCAAAAGCATATCATGCATAATCATTCATCTAGGATTGTTAGATTGAAGGTCTAAGTAAAAGCAATTAACAAGTAAGGCATTTAAAAAGCTAAGTTTTTGGAAAAATGATGTTTTACTGCATTAATCGATTACAGCATTGATAGCATCGATTATTTTGTTCTTCGTGCCTTCTGGAAAACAAATCAAGAACATTGTAATCGATTACATATCAATTTAATCGATTACATAGGCTTAAATAAGAAAATCATGCTGACTGTCTTAATCAATTACAGAAATTCGTAATCGATTACATCTATGTCTGTAAGAAACATGTTCTGCTGGTTTAATCAATTACATGTCGTTTTAATCGATTACATAGTACATTTGAGAATAGAGTACTGACTGGCTTAATCGATTACCAAATATTGTAATCGATTGCATAGTGTATTAAGAAAAACATGTCTGTCTGTCTTAATCGATTACTCCACGGAATAATCGATTACATTGTTCATAGCTCAAACCCTGAACATATCAAGATCATTTTAATCAATTACATTCTTGGTTTAATCGATTACATATGCGAAATAATCGATTATAGGAGCATGTTTAATCGATTATTTTCAGTTATAAATAGAAACCTCTTGCTCTGTTTTTTGTGACTTTGAGAAATTCGTATGCTGAGCAATCACAAATGTTTATGAGCTTTCTTTAGTGTGCTTTTTGAGTTTCTAACATCACATAGGCTTCACAAATTCGAATGGGTTTTTGATTTGGTGAAGTGAAGCATCACCATTGAGTCAAAGCATAAGGAAAAGAATGCATTGAGTTTGTAATTTCTCTTTCAACCTGATTGAATCATTCACATGCATATGTTCTTTGGATTATCAGGTGAAATCTTTCCTTAGTCTTTGAAGGTGTAATTCTTTTAATTGATTTCTGTAAAGATTAGTCTATTGTAAATGGGTTTTCTTACATGATTAGAGATAGTGTTTCTCTAAGGGAAGCTGAGTAGTGTTCTCAGTTTGGGTTTGGTCTCTAAGGGTCTAATAGTGTTTTAGACTTCTGAACTTTATCTAGGGTTGATAAAGAGAGGCTTGTAATATCTTGTAAGAATATTTTTGCAATAGTGGAACTCTACTCTAGTGTTGAGTGGAAGAACTAGATGTAGCTTCATAGTGTTTGAAGTGAACCAGTATAAAAATCAGTAGCTAATCTTTCTTCTTATCTCTTCATCTCTCAATAGTTTTGGTGGTGATTCAAATTGTTTGCACAGAAAGTTTTGTATTACTTATTGATTTCTTGACAGAGGAATTTGATTGAATAAATGATTCTTGGTTTCAAAACATTTTAAAGTGATAAAGATCTTGTGGAAAAACTCTTATTTGAATATTTTAATTTACCAAGGTTCAACCAATTCACCCCCCTCTTGGTTGTTTTGAAGTGTTCCATTCATTTTCATGTTTTACTTCCACAATTAATGAAGATTATGAATCCTCAAGTGCTGAAACTGAGGTAAATTTTGAATATGATCAAGTTGTTGATGCTTTTCAAGAAATGCATGAAGAGGCTTAAAAGCTTGCAAAGTCCAATATTAGGCTAAAAGGAAATCTTAGATGGCATGTCACAAAAATTGCAGAATTGCAAATTGAGATTTGTAACCTGAAAGAAGAAAATGATAAACTTGTTTCAAGTTACAAAATGAATGGATGTGTATGTGCTTCTTCTTCATCTTATGTTGACAAATACAATGATTTGCAAAAAGAGTTTGATGAATTCAAAAAAAGTCAAGGTGAATAACATATGGTAGTACTTTTAATAACTAATTACTTGGTTGATCTCTTGAAAAGGCTTTATAAAGGAAAATGCAATTTGGCTGAAATGCTAAATATGCAAAAATATGTTGGAAATACTTCTGGATTGGGTTACAAACATGGATCAAAACTTTATGGAAAAACCATGTTTGTGCATCTGATAAGTGCCACATTTCAGTTAAATTCGTGTTTAAAATATTGGCACTTATCTTTTGATTTCTTTCATTTAGCTTATAAATTTCCCTAAACCTAGTTAATTAGCACCTTTATACTTATGTTTAAAGTGTTTTGGAAGATTAATCCAAATCATGTTTTGTATTTGGATAAATTTTGTGGATTTTTTAAGCTTTCGGAATATCAAAGCAAGCAAGTAGGGTGTGCACAACAAGAATGGGAAGTTCCACAAGCAAATTAGGCCCAGAATCCACAAAGCCCAAAGAAAACTTCACCATTAAGCTATAAGCTCGCCCAGGCGACCAACCATAGTGCATTTCACTCGCCTGGGCGAGTTACAAATTCCCAAAAGATTGCATTAGCTAGCCCAGGCGACCAGATTATGAAGGAAATGGTGGCCTGGGCGACTAAAGCTGGCTGGTGGTGATTTTCTATAAATAGGCCATGGATCCAAAGGGAAATACATGCAATTTTGGAGGTTCTTCCTCCCTTACTTGCTTTAGGATAGTTCTTAGGCTTTAGGTTCTTAAATATTAGTATTAAGTAGGTTAAGAAAGGGATAGAAGTGAGGATTAGCGTGGAAACTCTGCCGGAGAGAAGCGAGGATGGGAACATTTAGCAACTCTTTCCAAGAAGAGGTTCTCTCCATGCTTGGCTAGCTTCTTAGAGGTTGCATGTAATCTTCTTAACCCTATACTTCTTTTAATATTCATGCATGAATCGTTCTAATTCTTATTGGTAGTTTCATTCTGCGCTTAATGCTTGATCCTACTAGATCACTAGTATCACGAACTTAAATCCTAAGTGAGGCTAGAAAGTAATCTTAGGGTTTGAACTGAATGAAGTTACTCATTACGTTACGTTGCTAGGAATAGGGCGTAACGTTCTGATTGCATAAAACACGCAATTATAATTCTTAATGCTGGGGTTTTTACTTAAATATGCGAGGGATCGATATGCGTAAAATATCCTTAGAACTTGAATGCGAGGGATCGATTCAAGGTAACTTAGTGTGCATCAATAAGAATAGACGATGATTTATGCATGGTAAATGTGCATCCAAAACAGAAATATCAAAACGTTGTTTCAAAACCAAGGTTTAATCACATGACTTATTTTGAAAGAGCTTCAAAAACTATAACTTGTAACTATTGTATGAAGAAAGGTCATACATCTAACAGATGCTATCCTAGGAGATTCTATATGCCAAATGGAGAATGCATTTAGGTGCCAAAGAAAAGGAAAATAGCTAACCCCTATGGACCCAATCTCAATTGGGTACCTTCCTTTGTAAATTGATTTGAATTTTGCAAGTATGTCTAAGAGCAAGATCATCATTATGGTATCTTGATAATGGATGCTCTAGATATATGACTGGTGACATATCAATGCTCACAAATTTGACTCTTAAAGATGGTGGATTTGTCACCTATGGAGACAACAACAAACGGAAGATAATTGGAGAAGGAAATATAGGAGATAGCTTTAAAACCAAAATCAGAAATGTTCTTTATGTGAAAGGTTTAAAGCACAATTTCCAAAGTATAAGCCAACTTTATGATAAAGGTTCAAAGTGTCATTTAATGACAATTGTTGCATGATATGTGATGGACAAAATGGTCAGGTGATTCATATAGGTAAAAGAAAAGGTATTATCTATTTACTCTCCATAGATCATGCATTCTTTCACAACACTTCTTGCCTAATAAGTAAAATTGATGAATCCTGGCTATGGCATACAAGGGCAAGTCACATTAACATGCATCGAATGAACAAGCTGATTAAAAAGTGTTGAGTTGAGGGGGAGCTGAATGAAGATCAAGTGAAGATTCAATCAAGGTGCAAGTCTTGGAGTTTTGGCTTTCAACATGGCTCAAGCATTGAAGACGATTGCTTGTGATTTAATGTAAAAGGATTGAAAGCATCATGATGATCCAAGCCATTATAGCATTCATGTATCATTTAAGTATTGCATCATAGAGGAGTTAAGTAGTTAATTAGAAACTTAAGAGAAAGCTAAGAAAACAGCATATAGAAGCAATAATCGATTACTAGATAAATCTTAATCGATTATTTTGTTCTTAAGGTTTCTGGAAAACCAAGCATAAACACTTTAATAGATTACCTTATCAGGTTAATCGATTACACACAACTCAGCATACTTGAAATTTGGTCGTTTGACTGCTTTAATCGATTACCATGGTGTTGTAATCGATTACATGCTCATTGGATAAACTTAGTCACTCTGCCTTAATCGATTACCATTAGATGTAATCGATTATTCTTCACAAACATGACTTAAGTGTAGGACTGCATTAGTCGATTACCACTGAATGTAATCGATTATTCTTCATAAAATTGATTTTAGCATATGTCTGACTTAATCGATTACAATTGGATGTAATCAATTACACTTTACTATCAATATTTTTGCTCAAACTGATTTAATCGATTACGCATCGGGTTAATCGATTATCTTAACCATTAGTTGAAAATCTGATTCTACATTAATGATTTTAATCGATTACAGAAGCATGGGGAGCGCATTTAATCGATTAACTCTGTTACGATTTCAACTATAAATAGAACCCTTTTCCTTTTTGAATAAAAAACTAAGAGAGATCATTACTGAGTTGATTTTTTACGATTTCTGAGCATTCTCTAAAGGCATCTAAGAGTTCACAAAGGTTTCTTCTGGGTTCTTGAGTCTTGCTTCCAATGATTCATTGATGGGTCAGTAAGATTGTTAGTGAAGCAAGCTTACTCAGTCACAAAGCTTAGGAATTGATTCTGCATCTTTAGATTACATTCAACCTGAGGTTTCTCATTCATATGCATTTCTATCTTGGATCATCAGGTGAATTCTTTCCTAAATCTTTGTGGGTATTTCATTTTTCTGCAGTAACTCTGTTTTTGTTGGTTATATTGTAAGTTGGTGTTCTTGCAAGGGAGATAGGGTTTCTCCATGTACAACTGAGTAGGTTTCTCAGTTTGGGTGTAGCTTCTAAGGGTCTAACAGGGTTTTAGATCACTGAACTTTCTCTAGGGTTGAGAAAGAGAAGTTTGTAATATCTTGTAAGAAATATATTTGCAATAGTTGAACTCTACTCTAGTGTTGAGTAGAAGAAACTGGATGTAGCCTCTAAGTTTTGAGGTGAACCAGTATAAATCTTGCTTCTTGTTTTAATTACTGCATTCTTTAATGTTTCTGATTGAACTCTGTTTTTTTTTGTGTGTTTAAAATATAAGCATAACAAGTCTTGGATTGAACTTGGATAAGGATATTCATTTAGTTTTGTGATAAAGATCCAAAGGGCATTTTTAACTCTGATTTTTTAACAAGAAAATTTTAAATATCTATACTTAACCAATTCACCCCCCTCTTGGTTAATTGTGAGTGTTTCTTATTTTCCACAAAAAGGATTTAGTCATTGGCTTACCCAAAATCAAGTTTGAAAAGGACAAATTATGTGATGCTTGTCAAAAGAAGAAACAAACAAAAAATTCTTTTCAAAGTAAAAATGTTGTTTCTCCTTCAAGACCCCTTGAATTACTTCACATAGATTTATTTGGTCATTCTAGAACTATGAGTTTAGGAGGTAATTACTATGGGCTTGTCATTGTTGATGATTACTCTAGGTTCACATGGACTTTGTTTTTCAAATCCAAGAGTGGTGCTTTCAATACCTTCAAAAAATTGGCCAAACTTGCTCAAAATGAAAAGGGAAGCAAAATTATCTCAATAAGAAGTGATCATGGTGGAGAATTACAAAATGAACATTTTGAAAAATTTTGTGAAGAAAATGGAATTAACCACAACTTTTCAGCTCCAAGAACACCCCAACAAAATGGTTTTGTGGAGAGGAAAAATAGATCCCTTGAAGAAGGTGCAAAAACTCTTCTTAATGAGACAAATTTGCCTAGACATTTTTAGGCTGATGCTATAAGTACAGTTTGCTACACTTTGAATAGATTACTAATAAGGCCTATTTTAAAAAAAATGTTTTGTTTTAAATAATGGTAAAGAATCACTTGGAAAATTTGATGCTAAAGCTGATGAAGCCATCTTCTTGGATATTCATCACATAGCAAAACATATAGACTTTCAATAAAAGAACCTTATGCATGGAAAAATCAGTTCATGTTATTTGTGATGAATCTAATCCCTCTAAAGAGGAAAAGAAGTGTGATATTGATGCAGGTCCTTTGGAGGAGTTCATACAACTTATGAATCAATGGATAAAGAAAAGGAAGAACCAATTGTTGAAACTAAACAATCAACACTATGGAAAATAAGGAACACTTCACACTTAAACCAAGAGGGGGGTGAATTGGTTAAGTCTTGGTAAATTAAAATTTCTTTGATGAAAATCAGAGTTTCAAATCAGAGTTTTATTGCCCTTTGGATCTTTATCACAAAATCAAACAATAATCTTTATCACAAAATTAATCCAAAACTTGTTATGCCACAAGAACACACATGCAAAACAGAGTTCACACAAGTATAGTCAAATCTGCAGAATCTAAATCAGAACACAAGATTTATACTGGTTCACCTCAAAACCTATGAGGCTACATCCAGTTTCTTCTACTCAACTCTAGAGTAGAGTTCCACTATTGCAAATATTATTCTTACAAGTAATTACAAGCTTCTCTTCATCAACCCTAGATGAAGTTCAGAGATCTAAAACTCTATTAGATCCTTAGAAGCCACACCCACACT
>PYAF01006283.1:164567-181740 GCA_007407185.1 Glycine tomentella | reverse complement strand
GTTATGTTTGTAATAAGTGTTTGTGCTTGGTGGTGAACCAGGGTAAGGGAAGATCTCCCAGAACCCTGAGCTTACTGAGACGTTTGTCTCACCCTGTGTGGGGTTTGTGGTTTTCAGGTACTTCTAGAGGAGAGAAGTTACCACAGGGCAGGAGGCCCGAGCTGAGTATGCTGGAGTGGTCATGGGCTGCAGATGAAGACTAGAAGAGTCTCTTTCTTTTGAATTCTGTCTTGTATTTTGTATATGTATAGGGTGTGAGTGTACACCCGTTGTCTGTACATATTTATATTGTATAACCACAAATGTGGTAGAACTTATGAGTTGTATGTATATGTGTACAGATTATGTGATGTATCTGAGATTATGTTTCCTCCTGATTATCTCTGTTTAGACTTGTATATTCTCTGCCTATGTTGTTTTATGTTTGAGTTAACTGGATCCTCAGGGGGCTTGATTATGATGCTTTGTGTTGTGTTTTATATTCCATGCATAATGTAATCAACAAAATCGATTCTATCGCTTCCGCACTGCGTTCAGATAACACTGATAGTGCGCTTATGATATTATTAATGATAACACGTCCGGGGTGTTACACAGTTCCAAAGAAGGGAGGAGTAACAGTGGTTCAAAATGACAACAATGATCTCATTCCTACAAGAACCATCACTGGTTGGCGGATGTGTGTTGATTATAGAAGACTTAATGACGCCACCAGGAAAGATCATTTTCCACTCCCCTTCATTGATCAGATGTTGGAGAGACTAGCCAGCCATGCTTTCTATTGCTTTCTTGATGGGTATTCCGGCTATAATCAGATTCCCGTGGCACCGGAAGATCAAGAGAAGACAACATTCACCTGCCCATTTGGAGTGTTTGCCTACAAAAGGATGCCCTTCGGTTTGTGCAATGCGCCCATAACTTTTCAAAGGTGTATGCTATCCATTTTCTCTGATATGGTTGAAAAATTCTTAGAGGTGTTCATGGATGATTTTTCTGTGTTTGGTTCTTGCTTTGATGCTTGTTTGTCTAATTTATCAAAAGTTTTGCAAAGATGTCAAGAAACAAACCATGTTTTAAATTGGGAAAAGTGTCATTTCATGGTGCGTAATGGCATTGTTTTGGGCCACAAAATCTCTTCAAAAGGAATTGAGGTAGATGAGGCCAAGCTTATGTTGATTGAAAAATTGCCTCCTCCCACAAATGTCAATAGTGTGCGTAGCTTCTTGGGCCACGCTGGCTTTTATATGAGGTTCATTAAGGATTTTTCCAAAATAGCAAGACCTCTTAGCCAACTATTGACAAAAGAATCTGATTTTGTCTTTGATGAAGCTTGCCTCAGCGTATTTAATGTGTTGAAGGAAAGGTTTACAACTGCACCAGTTCTCACAGCCCCTGATTGGAACTTACCATTTGAGCTAATGTGCGATGCAAGCGCTTATGCCATTGGGGTTGTCCTTGGACAACGTAAGGATAAACTTTTGCATGTTATAGCAAGGTTTTAAATGAGGCACAGATTAACTATGCCACAACTGAAAAAGAAATGCTAGCTGTAGTATATGCATTAGACAAGTTTAGGCCTTATTTGATCGGGTCTAAAGTCATTGTTTTCACTGACCATGCTGCTCTTAAGTATGTATTGACTAAGCAGGATGCCAAGCCACGCTTGCTGCGTTGGATGCTCTTATTCCAAGAGTTTGACTTAGAGATAAGAGATAAGGTTGGGGTGGAGAACAAAGTAGCAGATCACTTGTCGAGGATTCAAGCTGAAAATTTGCAAGACGGGCCGGAATTGGTGATCAATGAGTCATTTCCAGATGAACAAATGATGGTTGTCACCAATGCTCCTTGGTTCGCTGATATGGCTAATCACAAGGCTGTTGGAGCAATCCCGGATGAATTTACATGGCAGCAAAAGAAGAAATTTCAGCATGATTCCCGGAGATATCAATAGGACAACCCATTTCTGTACTTTCAGTGTGCTGATGGCATTATCAGGAGATGCGTAGCTGAGTTTGATGTTCCTAAGATTCTATGGCATTGCCATGCCTCAAGCTAAGGAGGCCATTTTGGGGGTAACCGGATTGTCCACATGGTGCTACAAAGTGGCTACTACTGGCCAACTTTGTTCAAGGATGCTAAGGCATTTGTGGATAATTATGATAGATGCCAGAGGACGGGGAATATATCCCGTCGAGATGAAATGCCACTTAACAACATCTTGGAGGTAGAATTATTTGATGTTTTGGGCATAGACTTCATGGGCCCCTTTCCCAAGTCTTTCTCCAATCAATACATCTTGGTGGCAGTTGACTACGTCTCCAAATGGATGGAAGCAGTGGTATCGCCCACTAATGATGCCAGAGTTGTGCAAACTTCCTGAGAAAGAACATCTTCACTAGCTTTGGAGTTCCAAGAGCAATTATCAGTGATGGAGGTACACATTTCTGCAACAAATACATTGAGAGTTTGCTTACTAAGTATGGGGTAACCCATAAAGTGGCCACGCCCTATCACCCACAAACTAGTAGTCAAGTAGAAGTCTCTAATAGAGAATTGAAGTGGATACTTGAGAAGACCGTTGGGAGTTCTAGAAAGGATTGGTCCAAGAAGTTGGACGATGCTTTGTGGGCCTACCGGACAACTTTCAAAACACCAATAGGCATGTCACCTTATCAATTGGTGTATGGGAAATCATGTCATCTTCCGGTAGAATTGGAGCATAAGGCTATGTGGGCCACTAAGTTCCTCAACTTTGAGCTCTCCAAGGCAACAGAGAAGCAGTTGTTGCAGCTGAATGAGCTAGATGAATTCCGACTTGCTGCATATGAAAAGGCAAGGCTGTACAAGGAGAAGACCAAGAAGTGGCACGACAAGCACATCCATCCCAAGGAGTTTACCCCAGGTCAACACGTATTATTGTACAACTCGCGCTTGCGGTTGTTTCCAGGTAAACTCAAGTCTAGATGGTCTGGACCCTTTGTGGTCATTAAGGTTTTTCCTTATGGAACCATTGAAATCTCTCCTCTTGATACTCACGGACCTTTTAAGGTCGGATGGCGGCTGAAGCCATACCATGGTGGTCTTGTTGATAGGGATGCTGTAGCCATCCCTTTAAGCTCTCCTAATCCTTAGAGGATTACCCGTCAGGCTCGCGACGTTAAACAAGCGCTTATTGAGAGGCAACTCAATTTGGTGTTTTATAATCTGTTACATATGTTCTTAGGATAGTGTAATTTCTTAGTTTGTAATTGTTGTTGTTAGCTTCCATGTGCTTAAGAACAATTTTTCCTTTTGTAGTCACTGTTATTTTATTAGTTTTCATCATCCATTCATGTTAATTTAGTTTTAGCTTTCTCAATTTTAATCACATTCATTCCTTTAGTGTTTCTTGATGTCATCTTGATGTTTTCAATTATGCATAAGCAGCCTAGTTCCATTTTGCATGATTGATGCAGCATTACGACATTATTTGGTTTTCAAACAACCAATATCTGCAATTTTTATGCCTATGCAGAAAGTCTAGCGCCACCAGCGCCAGCTTGGCGCTCGGAGCACCAACTCTCTAGATTTTTGCACTCCTGGCGCCACCAGCGCCAGCTGGATTTTTGAAGAGACAATTGGCGCTACAGGCGTGGTATTGGCACCAAGAGCGCCAATCTTTCTGGAATTCCGCACTCTGAGCGCGGGTGTGGCGCCACTGGTGCTAGCTGGGTTTCAAATTCTATGTGTGGCGCCATCAGCGCCACTTTGGCGCCTAAAGCGCCAGCTATACTGCTTTGTCGTGCCTTTAGCGTGAAAACGGCGTTGTCAGCGCCAAATGTTTCTGTAACCCCGCACCAATGGCACGGTAGCGGCGCGATCAGCGCCACACTTAAGGCGCCATTTTTATTTCATTTTAATTCGAATTTTTACTCTCCCTTTTCACATCCCTCATTCATTCTCTCTCTCTCTCTCATTCCCGTTCACTCTTCCACTGCCCTCACTCGGTATTTTTCCTTCCTCAACCCCCACAATTAACATCTCTGTTCCCTCTGTGTTGCTCCACCATTGGTCTCATTCTCGTGTCCATCTGCAAGGCTGTGTTTCGTTCTGCATTTTCATTTTCCTTCTTTCATGGCACGCGATAAGGTAAGCTCTGTCTTCTATTGCCTTGCTTTTGTTAGTAGCACCTTAGGTTGTGAAGGGTACACCTACTCTGTGTTTGATGCGTGGCCCTAATCAATTGTTGCTGTGAATAGCATGCCTGAGAATAGCGATGTAGGTACTTGATCTGTTCTTATGTTATTTATCTTTGATTGGTGGGATATACTGTGAATCAATTCTGGGAATGGGGTTGGCATAGGGTGTTGTATGGGTCATGATTGCATTTCTCTTACATACAATTAGCCATGGATATCTGATTGCATTGCATGTAGGCCTGCTTAAATCATTCATACCTCATTGTGTGTTTGAATTTGCTAACCAGCGTTTAATTAGTCAGGCTTGTGTGAATGACTGGTTGTGAGAATATTTGTGGTGGTTGGTTCTGTAATGTTTTTGCATTATGAATGGTATGAGTGGGTGCATATTAATTTGAACTGATGTGGGGAAATTTTGGTATGAGCTGCTATATCCGTTAACCTCAACCATGCTTCTCTTTTCATTGAATTTCACCTTGTTGCATGAATAAAATCTGGGAATTGTTATTCCTTTTTAGATGCTTGCTTGTTCTGAATGCTTGAGTGGAAAAGTATAAAAGTTACCATACATTCTGTGCTCAAGCACATTGTTGTGAACCTTTAATGTGGATTGTTGTTCCTAAACCCACTTGACTGTGGAATAACCCCATCTCTATGGAAGGAAAATGGCATGGTGACTTGTTTGTCTGAAAGTCCAAGGTGGCTGACTTTATAATTGTCCTGCATCATGAATGTGTCGAGTTTGAATTGATACCCTTGATGTTAAGCTATGTCTGTGATGTATGTTATAATTGTTTTGATTTGTTAAATCTATTTTCCTTGCACTGGATATAAATGCCAAATAAAATCTGGGAATTGTTTTCCAATTTAGTTTACATGCTTCAATTTACATCAAGATTTCTAAGCACAATTGATCATTGCATTCATCTTGTGAAATTGATCAATTCTGATTATGCTGTGGTAAACAAGGGGTCCAGTGCAATTTAGCCTGATTTGCTTATTGCAACATTTTTACTTGGAATTGGTCTGAATTGTTGCATCATTGGACTTCAAGCCCTGCAGTTCTTTTCATTGAACCAAACACTGCTGCATGCATAAATCTTAGAATAGTGTTTAGTCTGTTCTTCACCATTTTGGTCAATTCTCTTTCAAAGCTCTGGAACTTATCTGATCACTATTCATTCCCAAATTCTAGCTTGTTAGGAAATTGCTATTTGTGAACTTGTGTTGACAACAAGCATGGTGACTTCAGTTGTGGAAATATTCTTGTGCTGAAATATGACTGGTCTGATGTGTCCTTGTCCTTGAATGCATGTTGAAATCTTGAAGCATATCGGAACATATCATTGTAGGTATAACCATACCGTAGAGACCAAGCCGGAAACTTGTGCCTAATTAGGATTGCTCAAATCATTGTTCACTAGCTTGTTATGCAATATCTTTGATGCCAACTTGTGGGAAAACAGGCTTAGTGCTCTGAGTTTTGATCTGAACTGCACTGACATATCACTGATTTTCTTTGTCCTTGCATTGAAAACCTCCAACCATAAGCTTGCTTTTTGTAGCACATATGCATGATTGCTATGATTTGTGCCTTGCTTATGTAATCATGACAAGTATACCCTATTTTTTGTTCACCTATGCATAATCTGTCATAATTTGTGAATCATATTTAGCATGTCCGCATAGGGAAACACATTGGTGTAGACCTTCATGTTAAGCTGTGTTGGTGGTGTAAATTGTGAATTTGATCAGAATACACTATGTTACCCATAATATTAGTGTTGTATACTTGTGGTGACAAGCATGTGCTTTAAATGTAATTGAATCTCTGTGACCCCTGTGCTTGCTTGAATGTTTGGAATCATCGCAAATAACTGTAACCATCATTATTGAACATATGATTTCAAATAAATCTGGGAATTCCATAATCCACTGATTATGCCTGAGCTGTTTTAACTGACATGAATACCTGTGGACATTGGAAATTTCTGCTTTTCAGGGTAAACAGATAGATACAGGCAAGCAGAAGGCGACCTCAGGGCACACTAGCAAGAAGCCTAGGACTTCAGCCTTCGACGATGGCCGCTTTAGATCGAGGGAGCATCAGGACCGTTTCGACAAGTGGTTCTTGCCAAAGAAGATCATCCCTGAGCGGATCATAGACTGGGAGGTGCTACCAGACGACTCTCTCATCCTGGAGGTCATTCTAAGCCGCCAGTGGCAGAAGCTGGTGAGCTTCGCCGAGCCCAACTCCAGCTCCATCCTGAAGGAGCTCCTAGCGAACGTGGATAGAGCGGCTGTGGCACGAGAGAGGCGCAGTTGGGTCTGAGGCATGGTCGTTCCTTTCGACCATGAGTTCATCGAGGACTTCCTGCGCACTTCATTCAACGACCTCTGGAGCTGCGGATTCATCACCAGATATAACTGGATGCAGCCCCTCCCCTGCACCAGCAGGGCGACTTATAGGGATGACATGCCTGCGTTAGCTGATGAGCTACGCAGAGGGATCATCGGTCGCTTCTCCGCTTGGCGGATGAAGACCGGATCCGACTACATGCCTGAGAAGCTCAAAAGGAATGAGCTGCACGCCGAGTTGGATTTTTGGCATTTATTTGTCAACTCCACTATCATTCCATCCTCTAACTTGACGGATGGGAATGTAGAGAGGGCCTGCCTCTTGTATGTGCGGCAGAGAGATATCAACCTTGGTATCTCTTATGCTTTATCAGACCGCATCTTGCACATGATACAGGATGGTAGGGCCCAATCCCATCTTGCTCACTCTTCCCTCGTCTCCCACCTCTGTATGCACGTGGGCCTCGGATCCAGACGACGAGCCCCTGGACGTGCCGCTTGCGACCACGCTTACACAGAAGACATATCTGGACTCGGTCAGGCGCACCCTCCAGGACCAGCTTCTCCGCGCTGCTGACATGACCCCTGAGGAGATAGCTGCCCACAGCCCGAGGCACGGACCTCGGGAAGGCTTGGAGCATCCTATGCCCGAGGTCCCGGATGTTCATCAGCAGGCCGCTGCATCACCTCGCCAGCATCAGAGGCTAGCCAGATCCCCCACTTATTCTCGGCCACCGCCGGCAGCATCACCACCAGCTCGGGACATCCCTGCTGCATCCTCCCAGGTTCCTCCTCGAGAGTCTATATTTGAGGACTCCACCACTTATGTACGGATGCAGCAGCAGATCTCTCAGCTCACCGCTGTCGCTACACAGATGCAGGAGCATATGCAGAGGATGCAGGACCAGATAAACGCCCAGTCCCAGATGCTCACTGCACTGTGCCAACGCTTCTCAGTTGATCCCCATGGTTCCCCATCTCAGCCTCCACCACTCGCTTTTGCCATGCCATCACCAGATGCACCTTCATCCCCTGTAGCAGCTGCCACTGACACCATGGATGAGGATCCAACACACTAACTTCCTCACTCTCTCTATCTTCATTTACTTTTGGCTTCAGTTTCCTGTTATTTACTTTGATGCACTTTACATTTCGTATCTGACAAATTTACACATTGTTGGCACCGTCAGTGCGTGCCCGTATATATATATATATATATATATATATATATATATATATATATATATATATATATATATATATATATATATGACATTTCTGCCATGATTTGATCCAGTATTATGCATGAGTTTGTTTCCTCTTATAACGTGCTATCTGTGTGAGTTTTCAGCGTTTAATTTGCTGGGGACAGCAACGGGTTTAATCATGCGTCTTTTTGGTTGAAAATTG
The DNA here is from genome assembly GCA_007407185.1 of Glycine tomentella. Taxonomy (NCBI): domain Eukaryota; kingdom Viridiplantae; phylum Streptophyta; class Magnoliopsida; order Fabales; family Fabaceae; genus Glycine; species Glycine tomentella. The sequence goes on along the minus strand of PYAF01006283.1, from coordinate 173,794 downwards.
AACAGTAGGCAGATACTTTTGGACAGATACTTTTTGGATAACAAATTTTCTTTTTGTGAAGCTTTACAGATAATTAACTACAATTAATTTTGCGTCTAATTTTAACCTAATCATAGGTGTACATATTTGACAATTTTGATAAGGCATGCCTATCCCGGATTTAGATGTGCTTAATCAGTCAACTGTGGATTGGATTTTTGGAAAGCATTGGTGATATGAATCATGAATTGATGTTGTATGAAACCTGAACTGAGCGTGTGAATGCTTGTATGAATGGATTCGTTTCGAAATGGAATGCATTGTTTGATCTGATATCATCATAAGTCTAGCTTGATACCATAGCCAGTGAGGATTGTGCTTATACAGTTAATTTCTTTTGAGGGATGCCTCACTGTGATAGTACACTAGAACTTGATCTGTTTCTCTCTAATGCATGCATATGTTGATGTGATAAAGGCATTTTGTTCTGATAAGCTTGAGCCAAACAGCCTTCCTTACAAGTTAAGTCCTTTGCTAACCCCTTTGAGCCTGAAGCCTTCTTTTGTTTGATCACCTGATAATACACCAAGCCATAATTACTACCTTACCTTGGTTGAGATTGAGCTACTAATTGATCTGTGGTTTTGCAGTAAAGAAATACAAGTGTCAAGGTGAATTCAGAAAATTGAAAAAGAATGAAAAACAAAGAATGGCATTCAGTTAAGCCAAGTGACAAATGAAAAAGGAAAGAATTAGCAAGTGAAAGAAAGGAAGGAAAGAAAATGAAATTTTGAAAGGAGTAATAGAAAGAGAAAGAGGAAAAGCTTAAAAATGTAGTAAGTTCAATCTCGATGCTTGTTAGTCACTTTCCAAATGCTCCTACCTGTAAGCCAAGCCAAGTTACAACCCTTTTAAGACCTTTTGATCAATGCTGCATGTGTTTATGTTTCTTGCTCTTAGGAACTTGAGAATAGGATCAAGTTTATAGTAGTGCTAGAACTGTGGTGGATTGAGAGATTGTAATACCCAAACACTTGAGTGTTGAGTGAATTTTGCATCCGTAAGGGGTATTCAAGTTTGACTTCATTGTTTGATGGATTTGAAAAGCTTTGTGTGAAGTTTTGATTTGATTCAGTCATTTGTAGCATTTTAAGCTAAGAGATAGTTTTGTTCAATGTTGATTCTTGAGAATTGATCCATGCTTCCTATTTGAACTTTGTTTATTGCTGAGGACAGCAATATCTAAATCTGGGAATTGTTTGATATGCGCCTAGCATATAAGGTTTTACCAAGCTTTTTAGAGCAAGAATTGAGCATCGAGCATAGATAATTGCCTTTTTGTGTTGTGAATTGAGCTAATGTGATAAATTGCCAGGAAAGCAGCCATAAGTGCCAAGACCTTACAAAAATTAGAAGAAAAGAGCGAAGTCTGAAGAAGCTATGGCACCATTAGCGCCAGATTTGGTGCCAAGAGCGCCGGAAGCACTGGAAGCTGGCGCCTGGAGTGCCAGTGCTGCGCCAACGGCGCCGTAAGTTCTGAAAGTTGGCGCCTGGAGCGCCAGTGCAGCGCCAAAGGCGCCATAAGTTCTGAAAGTTGGCGCCTGGAGCGCCGGATCCGCGCCAGGAGCCTTAGGTCTTCTGGACTTCAGCGCCAGGAGCGCTGCAGGTTCTGGAACCCGGCGCCAAGAGCGCCAAGCTCGCACCAAGGGCGCCACTGATCGACAGCAACAACATTTTCAGGGCAAAATAGAGACTTCACAAGCTGGGATATAAATACCTTAACCCTCAGCATTCAATGCACGATTTTGGAGGGAGAAAAACACAAAAATAGGGTTGTAGAAGCTTGGGTGCCTTAGTTAGGGGTTTTAGGGAGTTGAAGGTCAAATGGGGTTACTTCTCCATCTTCTTCTTCCTTGCTTCAGCTAGGTATGCCATTTTGTTTTGTAACACAACCACCCGTTATGAGGTTTGGCTAGTTCTTCATTGTAGTTAGGGCTAAGCACTGAATGTAACCTCTTTTGGGATTGTATTGGATGCTATCTTTTGTCAATGCCAAGTTATTGCATTTTATCTTGTTGAATGCATGTTTCTATCTCTATCTGGAATTGATCACTCTAGTTAGATATTGAGAGCTGGGGTTTGCAATAGGAATATTGGGGCTCTATGCTTGGACTTAGGTAAAGTGACAAGCTTTACATTAACTAGGGATAGGAGTGTATGCTTGCAACCATTTAATGTATAATTTAATGCTTGACCTAGCCAATATCACTAAGGGATTAGGGTATTAGAGTGGGTTAAAGGGTTAAGAACACTACGGGAGTAGGGCTTAGCTATTATTATTGAAGATACATGTTGGGTAACTTAGGCTTGATGAAGGTGGTAGTCAATACATGAACAAGGGTAGGAAGCATTTGGTGTGAATTGCCCTAGCTACTTAACCACATATCTTATTATCAACCTCCATAGTTTGTCTATGTGCTTATGTTTATATTTAGTTCTTAGTTTAGCTTATTACATCCACACAAACAAAAACACCTATTTCATTCTTTATTTGTTATCCAACTTATCGATTTAATTTATGATTTAATTGGTCAAACAATCCTCGTGGGACGATAACTCTCTTATCACTTTATTACTTGTACGACCGGTGCACTTGCCGAGTCCGCAACACATATCTATTAATCCTGTGCAACGAATTCTGGCAATTTTGTTCCCTATCTTAAATTTTGGATTTGACTGCTGTAAAGTGAGGGGTGCACAGTAGATGATAAAATGTGTGGAACATTAGTTGTAAATTTTGGTCTATTACACCCAATCTATTAGCATTTTGCATATCTGCTACAACTCATTTTTTTTTCCAGTTTTTACCTACCTTACAGGTTTGGGCACAAAAGTTGGTTTTCTTATTAGTGTGCTAATTGGTGCAATTGTTGTTAAGGACTTGTGAGATCATGTGTATGTTTTGAGGAAAATCTTTGCTTTATGCTTAATATGATTACATGATGCTTTCTTGTCCTATCAACATTTTAGGTTGCTGAAGACAAGGAATTTGTTACCAATATCAAAGAGACATTCCGCTCCACTCATTATCTGGAAGCAGATATTACCCCTTTAAATTTGGGAACTGACTGTCAAGATTTGTCATTCTCAAACCTAATGCATATTTTGATGGACAGTTTGGATGAATCATCATCTTCTGTTACAAAAAGTATATTGAAAAGTGAAGTTTCAACTAGTCCAGCTGCCCTCAATTCAAATGGTTTAAGGTTGAACCCGACTATGCTATCATTTATTCAGGATGATTGTTTCTTTTCTAGAGAAAATCCACTAGAATCTCTGAAAAGAGAAAATGAAAATGAGATAGGTTCCTCATCAACTAAGATGTCAACTGTTCCAAGATATATCGGTAAGGTGGAAACAAAACCAAATCATATGGAAGAAGAGATATGGTCCTGGTCTCACTTGCTCAACAGTGTTGGAGTATTTGGAGAGATGTCAAATGGATTGGAATCTTCCTCTGTTATAAATATGACACAGAAACAACTTGGAGGCATTGAAACTGGTCATGATGCTAAGAATGTGAATGACTTCGCTTTTCCCTTAGAGTCTGAATTGCACAAAGTATTTGGATCAGTTTCATATGGAGAGACAGGCAAATTTATGTCAAAATGTATCTCTATTGAGGAAACATACAGTAAGTCAACTCTTGTAATCAACAAAAAAGAGCATGATCATATCAAAGGTTTGGAGTTTCCCAAAGATGTTGATTTGGAATATCTTTTAGATGCTATTGTTGGCAATTTATGTGGTGCCGCTGATGATACTTCAAGTATATCCAACAGTGTTAGGTCTCTTACAACCATGCCAACAGAGTTTACCTGTTCCATTCGGCCAGAAAATTATTCAGAAGAAAGCACTTTGATTGTGGATAGTTCAGATGTGAAAAATGATCTTATGCCTGCAATCATGGTCAAGGGAAAAGATGAATTTTCTAACCATTTTACATCATCTTTTGATGGAAATGCAAGCTTATTGATTGACGAGGCACGACAGGAAAAAGCTAATAGTCATATGCAGCCTATTGGAGGACCAAAGCTCTCTAGCTCAAGCAAGAAAAGAATAAGAGTTGGTAACAACCAAAAGTCAAGGCCACGAGATAGACAACTAATCATGGACAGGATGAAGCAGTTGAGAGAACTTGTCCTAGAAGGTGGTAGGGTAAGAATTTATGTTTCAGGACAAAAGCTAATTGTTTGATTTCCCTTTTTGTACTTTGTGATATTTTTTAACTTTGGTCTTATGATATGCAGTGTAGCATTGACAACCTCTTGGAACGGACCATAAAGCACATGCTCTACTTGAGAAAGATAACAAGCCAGGCTGAGAAATTGAAACGAATTGCTAAATGGGCTGTAAGGCTCACTATATTTTTGAAAAAATAAATGCAAATGTTATCTCCTAGACTAGGAAACTTGTTTTTGTTGGTCATCTAAAATAACTTTAGGTTTGCTAATTGCAATCCGTTGTGCACAAAAGCTTCAATTTATCCTTTAAGCGAAGGAATTTGATAATGGGTAACATACAACAAGAAAAGGAAATGCAAAGGAAAAATGTATGAGAGTGTATTTGGAAGAGCATATTTACAACTCATTTTATGACATAAACTTGCATAAAGATTTGGAAGAGCTTTAAGAAAACAGCTCATAATATGTTTGTAAATATTTTTCAACTTATTTTAATAAGATCTTTAGGATAGCTATAGCAATAACTTATATTAAAATCAGTTTAACCCTATTTCCTCTTCAATTATAGAAACAAGGTATACAAAGGTGTTTACTTGACAAACACTTAATAATTAAGCTGTTTATCCAAAATAATGCACCCAAAAAATCTGTTACAACAGCTTGATTAAGCTTAACATTGTCAAGTTGGTGCCTAGGTTCCCGAGTGCAAAAGACAGAAAGTCAATGCTAGCCACCAAGGAAGGAGCTGTGCGTTTGACTTTGAAAGTGAACTATCCTGGCCTATAGTCATAGAAGATCTGGAATGCTCAGGGCACATGCTCATTGAGGTATGCTATTTCTTCTCCATGCTACTTGACTCTCAAAATAAAATTAATAAAATCATACAAAATTGCATTTATTGAACTGCTTACCACTTTTGTAATAGATGATATGCAACGAGCATGGACTCTTCTTGGATATTGCTCGGGTGATCCGGAAGCTGGATGTCACCATCTTGAAAGGGATCTTGGGAAACCGTTGCAGCAACAGTTGGGCTTGTTTCACTGTTGAGGTAGCGAAATATGACTAAGTTGTTGCCAAGTGCATGTTTGGATAATCATTCTAAATGTATTTTTTAGTGCTTAACATACTTATGGAAAATGATCCTCTTTATATCTCGGGTAATATGTTTTTAGTCCCCGTCCTTTCGATAAAAAATGGTATTAATCTTGTACTTTAATCAATTTTGGTTCTTGAATTTTAGAAAAGTAGTGATTTACGTACCTTCTCACTGATGTTTTTACCTTAAAGAGGGACAAAAATCACGTTATTTGTAAAATTTAGCAACCAAATTGATGAAATTAAAGTCTAGGGACTAAATTCAAGTTTTATCGAGAAGACAAGGACTAAAAACATTTTATTCTTATATCTTTTATTCTCAACACATTTTTGGAAGGGATGCATCCCTTATTCATGCATTAAATTTGTTTATAGCAAGTACTTAGGTATGTTTTCTTTGAAATGCACAGGTTCCAAGAGGTTTTCACAGAATGCATGTGCTATGTCCTTTACTGCATCTTCTGCAGCTTAGGAGAAACCCTGTTTCGTGTAAAAGCTGACCCTACCATGGCAGTTCTCAGTTTCAAACGGCAACTTCTGTTTAAAGAAGTTACAATAATATACAAGAGGGCCCTCTTTTGTGTAATGCTATAAATGATTGTGTTCATGCCCTCGTTAGTGTACTTGCTGCATTTTGGTGTTGATTATTAGCTAGTACCTAAATATATGTAAATAAACAAAGGGCGCATTAGGGGTGCTACTGGCTGCGGAACAATATGCCTAGCAGGCAGTAGCTATCTTTGAACTCATTTCTGGTGTGGCATTATCATCATGATCTAAATAGAGAACTATGAGAGTGTTTGGTAGAAGAGTAGAGCCTTACAGCTTGATATTAAACTGAGTGTGTTACATGGGTGTAATTAAGTTGACAGTTTGTGGGAGAAGAATTGTGTTCACATGATATATCTTTGAGAGGGGATAAGAAAATTTTAAATGAGAATAGGTTCTGGATGGAGGATTATTAAATAATGGATTCAAAGTATTGAAACTTGTGGGATATCTAGGCAAGTCAAAGGTTTTAATTACTTGTAATTATAAGATAAATGTTAATAAGTGTTTTTAGAGTATTGGTTAAGGAACCAACACGATAAAAAAAATTATTGGAATGTGTAAGCTTTTGTTGTTTATGATTATTTTTATTTTTATGCTTTCTTATAATAAATATTTATTTTTTAATTTTGTAATTAATATCTTAAGAATATTGATTAACAAAATCTAAAAATTAGTACGATAGCTTACGGGTTTTATAAAATCATGCAATTTCTTTTTACTATGTAATTGTTTAAAAATATTAATCTACACCTTTATATATATATATATATATATATATATATATATTAACATTTTTAATTGTTTAAAAAATATTATTCTTTTGTAAAGGGGGTTATTATAAATATTAAAAAATTACTTAATTTCATAACAAGTTGTCAACGCATTTTACTCATTTAGTTCAAATAATATTGCTACCTTTCAAATCCGCTACATAAGTGTTTAAATGAGAGAGTCATTTTTTATTCAAAAGGCATGTTTACTTTTAACGGTTAAGATCAGCTTAGTGAGGAAGAGGTTGTGTAGTATCTATAAAATTGTAAGTTTTAATTTCAGTGTAGTTATTATGGCACAACCTATGGTGGAAAGTAATTTTTTTGTGTATAGTAAAAAAAATTATCATTCTTTAGATTTATCTCGTTCAATGGGATAATGTTGTATCCTCTACACCTTATCACCAACTCTCTTTTTTTACCAAATAAAAATATCATGTCAATATTGGTATAAATGGTGTTTCCCTCGTGTTCGGCTATAGCGAAAACTCCTGAATCTAAAGTTACTCACCAGCTACATTGCCATCAACCACAATTGGCTGCCACTAGAGCCGATTTCAGGCAACGGTGCACCCACCGCATTGGCACCAACTTCAGTGAAGTCGCAGCCTCTGCATAACTTCGCCCTTCCCGTCTTAAATTTGATCCATGTTTTTGTTTTAGCGCACCAACTGTTTGATGCAATGTTGCACTATTATGAAACTTATGCAAGAATATCTCTACTTCAGCTATACCATGAGTGCCACAGCTAAGTTTAAGTTTTCTATGATTCTTTAGAATATCTAATAACATAAGTAGATATAGGAACCAAAATCAAGCGCAAGTCAGGAACACCTCTAGCATCCTGCGAAATGAGTAAATTTAAAGAAAACGATTACCTTTGAGGAAAGCATATTCTTCTCTGAATTTTGAGCATTTTGACATATATTATGCCTCGATCGGACATTTCTATCAAAAGTTATGACCATTTGAAGTTTATACAATCAATATCACCACCAATTCATGCATGCGTGACACGTGTCCCAATGCCACGTGGTAGGACTGAACACGTCCAAATTGGGCGTGACTGAACACACCTAATTTGGGCGTGTTACTTGTAACGCCTCTCATATCTCTCTCGTGCTTGTTTGATTTTAATTAGAAACTCGTGTCCTTTTTGTATTAAAATCATGTCAGCTATAAATTTTGCGAAAATTCTTTTTGCCTTGCTTGTAAATAGCGTAAACGATTTTTCTTGCCACGTTTCAATTAAAATAAAAGTACAGTCCATGATACAGTCCAAATACAGTATCTCAAAATAATATACAAACAACTTATCACAAATTACATGTCACAGAAAATTACAATCACAGCATACAACTTCTCATCAAAACTTCTTCAACAATCTTCAATTACAGCTCATGCTTTCCTGTTCCTCTGCTCGCCCAAATGAATTGGGGTCATCACAGGTGTCAACCACAGACACAACTCGGGTGAGTTTATGACAAGCATAGTTTGAATAATATAAACACAGATAGATACAATCCACACAGCTTGTACAGGGTACTCACAGATAGATAAAATCCACACAGCTTATACAGTGTACAGATCATCATACATGTATCCATTGTGCGATGTATAAGATGCATGCTCGTCTTATTATATGATGCATGACTGAGATCTCAGCTTCTCATAAAATCATCATCAGTGGCCACAGTCAGATAGCCCCATTCCAATGGCACACCTATCCATTCAGTCGGGGTAGGGCAAGGGCGCGTAGGAATGTCACCTCCACCTATGTGATCATCATGGTGGTGTGGTCCTCCCTGAAACACACTACCCCCCAATTCACACCTCTGAACTCATGGACTCGGTTCAGCTATCTGACAAACAACTCCACGGATTAACCCCCGCCAGGCATATGCATATGAAATGCATAAATGATTCATTTTATCCAGTCTTTAAACATCTTTTCAACACTTAAGGCTTATTTCTTTCATCACATAAAGCTTTACATCACAGTCTCAGCATACAGCCATGATTCACCACATCTTTTGGAATCCATAAATAATCACCATACAACACAAGGATTCCAATTATTCCATCATCATAGTACAATTCTTACTTTATTTCTCAACTTCAATATCATAAACCACCAAGCAACATGTTAAAAGTATATAAAATTACACATGAAGGATCACATAACTTACTTTATTTCTTTGAAACCTTTTATCAACACTTGGTGTGCTTTATGGAAACACTCAACAACACATGTAAGATCACATAGTTATTCCTTTAAAACATTCAATCATGCAAGTATACTACATATCCAACAATAAAAGTTCAAATCCACAACACTTAAACATCTTTTATTCTTTGTGACAAACTATCAAACACATGATGTGAAATATGGAATACTTTGTAAAAGAAAGCTATATAAACATGGTTCTTCATAAAATTCAACATGAACACATTCTCATCCAAGTTCTAATGTCAAACTAAATATAAATATCCCTAGAACAACATAGAAAATTTCAGCCAACATTAAGTTTTAATGATTCCATTAAACCATAATTCTAAACAACTAATTTTATTCAAGATAGTT
>PYAF01006283.1:129174-140305 GCA_007407185.1 Glycine tomentella | reverse complement strand
TCAAGAAGCTTACCAAATAGTGCAGCCATAGACATCTTTGACAGATCCTTTGACTCCTTGATTGCTGTAACTTTTGGTTGCCAAGGTCTTGTTAAACACTTTAATACTTTGATGTTTAATTCTTCAGTATCAAAGACTTTTCCAAGACCCAATAGGTGATTTACAATGTGTGTAAATCTGGTCTGCAGCTGTGAAATGCCCTCATTGGAGTTCATCTTGAACATTTCATACTCATGAATCAAAGCATGCTTCCTTGACCTTCGAACTTCCTTTGTTCCTTCATGAGTGATTTCAAGCATCTCCCACATTTCTTTTGCACTTGTGCATCTCACAGTCCTGAAAAATTCATTTGAGGAAAGTGCAGAGGTGATCATATTTTTAGCTTTAAAATCATATTAGGCAATTCTTTGTTCAGCCTCAGTCATCTCATCCCATTCTTTGGGAATCAACTCATTTGCCACAGTTTTCTTTGGAATAAAGGGACCCTTCTCTATTGCATTCCATGCTCTTGGGTCATTTGATTGAATAAAGATTTTCATTCTATTTTTCCCAAAACTGAAGTGTTCCCCTACAAACATTGGAGGTCTGTTTAAAGAGGCACCCTCCTTAAAGGTTATTTGAGAAGTATTCATGTTTCTTTTTGAAAAGAAAAAATGGTCTTGAATATCTTACAAGAACCAGCTCTTGATGCCAATTGAAAATGAATAGAATACTTCAACACAACCAAGAGGGGGGGTGAATTGGTTGAACCTTGGTAAATTATGATTTCAAATCAGAGTTTTTCCATAGGATCTTTATCACTTAAAAAATTGTTTCAAAACCAAGAATCAATATTCAATCAAATTCCTTTTTTCAAGAAGAATAGAAAACAGAGTATAACTTTCTGTGCAATGAGAATGATTCGCAAACAAAGCAATTAAGAGATGAATGGATGAGAAGAAAGATTAGCCACAAATTTTATACTGGTTCACTTCAAACACTATGAAGCTACATCCAGTTCTTCCACTCAACACTAGAGTAGAGTTCCACTATTGCAAAAATATTCTTACAAGCAATTACAAGCTTCTCTTTATCAACCCTAGATAAAGTTCAGAAGTCTAAAACACTATTAGACCCTTAGAGACCAAAACCCACACTGAGAACACTACTCAGTTGTCCTTAGAGAAACACTATCTCTAACCTTGCAAGAAACCCATTTACAATAGACTAATCTTTACAGAAATTCAAATAACAGTTTTACACCTTCAAAGAATAAGGAAAGATATCACCTGATAATCCAAGAATTCATGAACATGAATGATTCAACAGGTTTATTGACAGATAACTAACTCAATCCATTCCTTTCCTTATGCTTTGATGAACAATGATGCTTCACTTTCTTGAATCAAACAATCATATGAATTTGTGAAGCCTAAAAATGTTTAGTAACTCAGAAAATTCACTAATTAAAGCTCAAGACGATTTGTGATTGCCCAGAATTCGAAATCTCAAAAGTTACAACCATCAGAATAGTGGGTTCTATTTATAACAGTTTTCTAACTGAAAATAATCGATTAAACCCGCTCCAGTAATCGATTAAAATGCTCCTAATTAGTTCTGGGTTTGAGCTATGAACAATATAATCGATTATTCCGTGAAGTAATCGATTAAACCAGTCAGGCATGATTTTCTAAATGCACTTTGTAATCGATTATCACGATGTGTAATCGATTAAGTCAGTGGGCTTTGTTTTCCTAAGCATACATGTAATCGATTATCAATTTCTGTAATCGATTAAGTCAGAGAGTCCTATCTCTCATAAAAAGCCTAAGTAATCGATTAATCCGATATGTAATCGATTACAATGATCATGATTTGTTTTCTAAAGGCACGAAGAACAAAATAATTGATGTCATTAGCTTGTAATCGATTAATACAGTAAGGATTCATTTTCCCAAAAACTTTGCTAGTTGAAAACCTTACTTATAAACTGCCTTTATTTAATCCTTTTAATCTAACAATCCTAGATGAATGATTCATGCCTGATATGCTCAATTGGATTATCAAATCATAAACTTTTACATTAATCAAATTGATCTTCAAGCTTTTCTTGGTACTTTGTCCTTGAGCATGTTGAAAGCACAAAACATTTGAGCCTTTGAACGTTGTTCATTGATGACTGGCTTCACTTGAATCAACAACATTAAGTTGATTCTTGTCAAAGCATGATATCTTTACCTTTGCTTGAGGAAAAGCAAGATTCTAGGTTGGGGGGAGTTGATAAGTGCCACATTTGAGTAAAAATAGGATTCAAATATGGCACTTATCCGTTATTTTAATTGATTTAGTCACAAGATAACCCTAGAAACCTAGTCAAATGTTGATTATGTAAAGGTAAGTCATGCTTTCTAGTTTCGAAAAGATTTGATCCAAATTAATTGATTTTGCGAAACTAGGAGCATGGAGTGATCTAAGCAAAGGAAGAAGCCTCAAACAGCAAACCAGGCCCAACAAGCACCAAGGCCCAACAAATTCCTTCATGACTAAGTTTTAACTCGCCTGGGCGACCATTTCATGTGCATTTCACTCGCCTCGGCGAGCATAAGTCCCCAGGAACCGCCATTAGCTCGCCCAGGCACCCCATTTATGAAGGATTTGGTGGCCTGGGCGACCAGACCAAGCAGGAGACCCCTCCCTATAAATATGGACAAAAATTTGAGGCAGAGGCATCATTCTTCACTTCTTTTCTCTCCAAGGCACCATCTTAGCCATATTTCTTGTTTTCTTAGTTATTAAGTGAGTGTAGAACTTAGGGAAGCGAGGAAGAGTGAATTGTGTTAGGAAATTCTGTTGAAGAGAGGGTCGATGACGAGCTTAGTCGGTGATTCTCTCGAGGAGGTTCTGCCCATGTTCGCTTAAACTTCACTAAGGATTGGACATACTCTTCTTATCCTTGTGCTCTTTTAATTATTTATGCATTGTTCTATTTCTTGTGGTGATTTTATTCTATGCTTAATGCTTGATTCTAATTAACTGTTAGTTTCATGAAATTAACCCTAAAGGCGACTGTAAAGTAAATTTAGGGTTTGAACTGAATTTAATCACTCGTTACGTTACGTTGCTAGGAATAGGGCTTAATGTTTCGATCACATTAAACACGTGATTAAGATCTTAATGCTAGGGTATTTAATTAAATATGCGAGGAATCGATATTTAGTAAAATATCCTTAGGACCGTAATTGCAAGGAATCGAATTAGGGTTACTTAGACGTGTACGGCAATAAGAATAGAACATGCGTAGGTAAAATCAATTAAAAAGGGATAAGAAAGACGAAATCCAATCCTACACTTACTTGGCTTGTATCCGTTTATTTATTTCCCGTAATCGTTTATTTGTTTTCCGTTATCTTTATTTTACGCAATAAAAACAACAAATGAATCTTCACTTTTTATCATCTGTATATAACTACTAAACTGTTAACAATTTAAATCAATCGACGTAAACTCAAATCCCTGTGGATACAAACTTTTATAAATTTGAAACTTACAACGATAGAACGGTACGCTTGCCGTGGTAAAATCCTAACATTACCATCATTAGTAATCGATTACACATGCTATTTTCTAAAACAACTGTTTTCTGACTTAATCGATTACAACTCGGTTTAATCAATTATTTTGTTCATTGTTGAAACCCAGAATGTGCCTTGAACACTTTAATCGATTAAGTGACAATTTAATCGATTACATGTGCGTTTTAATCGATTATTTGGCGCGTGTAATCGATTACATGTTGTTACAAAATTCTGTTACAAATAGAAGAAAGGCTTGGCTTGTTTTCTAACTTGACCACTTCGTATTTTTTGAGCATACACAAGCCTTCTAAGAGTTTGAAAGTGATTTTCCGGTTTCTCTAACTTCTTGTCGCACTCTTTAATCGTCATGAGCTATTGAATGATTTTTGGGCAAGAAACTTCAAGAGTTTCATGGAGAGCATGTTCTTAAATTCTGTTTTCTGCTATTCAATCTTGATTGGTAATTCACATGCATTCACATTCATTGGATCATTAGGTCGTTTCTCTCCATAATCTTGGATTGTAATTTTGTTTTGGAATTTCTATTATTTGATGTTATTGTAAGTGGGTTCTTGAAGCTTTGGCTAGAGTAGTGTTCTCTAGTAAAGAACAGAGTAGTGTTCTTTGTTTCTTTCTCTTTAGAAGTCTAATAGTGTTTTAGATTTCTATTCTTTATCTATTGTTGATAAAGGGAGGTTGTTGTAAAGCTTGTAAGAACAAAAATTTATAATAGTGGAACTCTAATCTAGTGTTGATTAGAAGAAACTAGATGTAGCTTCTGTTGTGAAGTGAACCAGTATGAATTGCTTGTGTTGATTTTCTTTATCTCTATCTCTACAAGTCATCTTGTTCATTTATTCTTGGTTTTAATATCATTACCCAACAAGTTCTATTTTGAGCTATTGGTTTCTTGAACTGAGTGATTTGATTGAGTAAAAAATTCTTGGTTTTAAAAGTGATTAAGATCCTTAACTCTGATTTGATAAACATTTTTTAAAAGACCAAGTTTCAACCAATTCACCCCTCTCTTGGTTATTGTGGGTATTCCTATTGTTTTCAATTGGTATCAAGAGCAGGTTCTTGAGTGTTATTGAAGACCACTATCTTTCTTTAAAAAGAAAATGAACACCACACAAATTACCGTCAAGGAAGGTGCCTCCCTCAATCGTCCTCCGATGTTTGAAGGAGAGCACTTCAATTTTTGAAAAAATAGAATATAAATCTTTATTCAATCAAATGACCCAAGAGCTTGGAATGCTATAGAAAAAGGTCCTATGATTCCTATGAAAATAATAGGAATACTCACGATAACAAAGAGGGGGGTGAATTGGTTAAAACCATGGTATTTTAAAATTAATTCAAATCAGAGTTTATGGTCTTGATCACTTTCGAAACCAAGAAATCTTTTTACTCAATCAAATAACTCAGCCCCAAGAAATCAATAGCTCAAAACAGAACTTGTTGAACAATGAATATGAATCAAAGAATCAATGAACAAGATGAGTAATAGAGATAGAAATACAAACACAAGCAATTTATACTGGTTCACTTCACAACTGAAGCTACATCCAGTTTGTTCTAATTCACACTGAATTAGACTTCCACTATAAATTTTTGTTCTTACAAGCTTTTACAAAACCTCCCTTTATCAACACTAGATAAAGAATAAAAATCTAAAACCTTATTAGAATTCTAAAGAGCAAGAACCAAGAGAACACTACTCTGTTCTTTAACTAGAGAACCCTTCTCTAGATCCAAGCAAGAAGAACCCACTTACAATAGCCAAATACAACAAAAATTTAAAACAAATTTACAACCAAAGATTAAGGAGAGAGACAACCTGATGATCCAACGAATGTAATGCACATGAGTTACCAAGTCAGGATGAATAACAAACAAAATCAGATCATGCTTTTCCTTAACCTCGAAAAGTTTCTTGCTCAAGAATCATTCAAAGACCCATGAATGTTTTGAATGAAGCAAGAAGTAATAGAACTCAGAAAATCACTTTGAAAGGATTAGATGGCTTGTGTATGCTTAGAAATCCAAAGTGGTCAAGTTAGAAAACAAACCAAGCCTTCAAACATATTTATAACAGATTGTGTAACTAACTGTAATCGATTAAACATACCAGATAATCAATTAAAACTCTTATGTAATTGATTAAATTATCAATTAATCGATTAAAACATTAAAGAATGATTTTGGGCTTTACAACGAGTAAAATAATCGATTAAATCGAGTTGTAATCTATTAAGACAGAAAGCTCTGCTTCACAAAATTAACTGTGTAATCGATTACAAGTTTTGGTAATCCGATTAAGTCAGAAAGCAGGCTTTTACGAAATGACCTATATAATCGATTACGGATAATGGTAATTGATTATCACAGCAAGGCTCAAAATATATTTTCAACTATGTAATCGATTACACTAAGCAAGTAATCAATTAAAACATTTAACAAAGCAGTTCAGCTTCAATCAAAGGCCAAATAATTGATTAATCTGATAGGTAATCAATAAAGTTGTTCATGAAGGTTTTTCCAGATTGAATGAAGAACAAAATAATCGATTAAACCATTAAGTAATCGATTAAAACAGTAAGAAACCATTTTTCCAAAAACCTTTTAATCAAATTAACTCTTTAACCAAAAAGATAAAAGCTTTGATGTTTTAATGAAAACCATTTAAGCTTATTAATGGATGAATGAATGCAATGCAAGGATCAACAGATTTCCTTTCTCTTACACTTGAATCATTTACAAAACTTCAAGGCACTTCAAGTATGTTGAAAGCTCAAAACATATTTCAGAATCAAAGTCTTTCACTCTTCATGATGCTCCCCCTATATCCAACACCCTATAAAAATTGTTGGTAATGATATGATTCCCAAAGAATGGGATGAAATGACAGATGCTGAAAAGAGAGTTGTCCAATATGATTTTAAAGCTGAAAATATGATTACTTCTGCACTTTCCTCTGATGAATTCTTAGAACATGAAAACATAATGAACATTTATGCAAATAATCAAGAAGGGGGCTGAATTGGTTTTACCTCAGAGTTTTAAAATTTTCTTTCAAAATTTCTAACAACGGAAGACTTTTAAAAGGATCTTTATCTTTCAAAACCAATTTCAAAAACAATTTACTTCACCAATCAAACCACTCTTGTGTTGTGACCAGATTTGTATAATGAACAAATTCTATACTTCAAGAATATATTGAAATACAAAAAAAAAATCTTAAAACACACAAGATTTATACTGGTTCATCTCTCAACCTCGGAGGCTACATCCAGTTTTCTTCTAACCAAATCTTGGTGAGAGTTCCACTATAACAAATATTTGTTCTTTACAAGCTTACAACTGATCTCTCTTACCCACCCTAGGTAAAATTCAAAATCTATACCCTATAGACTTTTCAAAAGATCAAGAACCAGAGATCCTTTCTCTGTTCTTCCCACTAGAAATCCTTTCTAGCAAAAGATTTAAAGAATACAAATTTTATATGGAAAATACAACAGAAAACAATACAAATATCAAGCTTAAAGTTCAAGAAGGATATCACCTTATAATCCTCAGCTAATTCAATGATATGAATGATTCAAACAATCTGAAAATGTATGCAATGGATGATCAAAACTCCTCTCTTGAATCTTTTTTGACACTAGCTTGAATCAAATCATCAATTTTTGAATAAATGACTACAAACACATGTAACTCTCCATGATACACATGATCTTTGAATTTCTCACTAAAATCATCCTTGAATACTCTAGAGAACTTTAGAAAGTGTTTATCACAAGGTTTGGACGAGTATCTCTAATTTTCACTTAATGAATAACTCATTCCAGATTATTCTATTTATAAAAAAACAGATATAACTAACTGTAATCGATTAATTCATCAATGTTATCGATTATTTTCACTAATGTAATCGATTATTTTAACCAAATAACAGATTAAAGTGTTCATCAGGAATCTGGAAATTTGTCAAGAACAAAATAATTGATTAAGTCATCTCCTAATCGATTATTCCAGATGAACTCAGATTTCTAATACACACAAGTAATCAATTAAGTTCCCACTTAATCGATTATCACAGACCATGTATAAAACTGATCAAAGCACATTTAATCGATTACAATCATCTGGTAATCGATTAAACCATATCAACATGCTGTGAAAATATATGCAGAAGCTTAGTAATCGATTATTTCTCAAGATAATCGATTATCACAGAGAATGTCCAATTCTGTGTTAAGCTTATTTAATCGATTATGAAACAGTGGTAATCGATTAAAATGTTCATAAGGCAAAATCCATAAAGCATACACATGCATTTAATCGATTATATCACCAATTTAATCGATTAAAACAGTGATAAATAGTTTTTATAAAATCCTAGTTGCCTTTATGAGTTTTTATCTAATTTCTTATTACCACATGATTATATTTAATCAAATGAATGTATGAATGCATGAATCATCAAAAGCTAATGAGGATTATCAGGCTTTATCAATTGAACTAAGCTTTAACAAAAAATGACATATTGTTAGTATATGGATGTCCTAGAGACAATCTTTTTATTAGATTAGGACATACATGTACTTTTCATATTGTCATGAATAAATTATAAGCTCTCTTTATCTTGTTTCATATTCTGTCTCGATATCATTATTAATATATGAATAACTGGATAAAACCCTTGGAATAGAATAGGTATCTCTTGAATATCAGTGACGGGATCATGATCATGAGGATTCACGGATACTAGATGTCTACTCCTAAATTTTAAGTTCCTAGTCTAGAGACACTGAAAATGGGGATCAGTGATCTTAGATAAGACTAGCACGACTTATCTACTTGTATGCAGATACAAGATAAAGGCTTCATGAGCTACATACATGGAGATGTCTTAGCTAAAGTCGTGGGTAGACCTATAAGGGTATAGCTTGCACTGAACGGACCCACAAAGAGACTCTATGAAGAAATCTCACAGATAGTATCATTAGAGTAATCTCTTATTATTTGGGTGTGTCTTTCCTTAGACCAGAAGTTTTCACCTAGATTGTGTTCTAGAAGACATGCTTTGATTGTATACCTCGTTTGCCTAAAACATGGAGACACATAGGTATACTTTTGGGCATGTCCTGAAAGAACACGAGTCTAGGGTGACAAGCTGAAGGAACTCGTCAAATCTCTGTGAGAGATTAGGTTATTTGTAAACCGGAGAAATTGGGATGACATTTACGGGACTTGGGAATCTATGCATAGTAAAAGAAATCATGAGATGATTTGCCTTTAGAGTCAGTAAAATTGGAGACTCCCTATTTCGTATTAAAGCTTACCCTAGACCGCAAGAGCTGATAGGTTTCCTTACCCTAGGTTTTATGGGAAGGTAACTTAGATGAAAAGAAATACATACGGAAACCAAATAGATTTAATTGGATGATCTTGTCATTTACCTAACTAGTTCTGGGGCAACAAAGCATTGTTGTGCTCTGTGTTGTCATTAAATAGGTAGAGGCCTTGTTGGGCCCAAACTCATTTATCTCAGTAGTTATGTTGGGCCTAATGGGTCACACACTAACACTTTATTGTCATGACATTATAACGTTAAAGGTTTTTGGCCTAATAATGGTTGTTGGCCCAAGAAAGAGTTTGGAAACTTATCTTAAAGAGAGAGGGGCGCATGAATGGAGTTAATGGGCTTGGATAGTCCAAGACATTATTAATTAATTTAAATAGTTAAATTAATTATCTGATATTTAAATTTGATAATTTAAAATTTAAATATTTGAATTTAAATATGAATTAACTATAGTAGATAGTTTCATATTAAAAGGAGAAGATAAGAGCTAGATTTGAATTTGAATTCAACTAGCATCTTTTCACGATCATATCCTAGATTTTAGGAAGAAGTTTGAGGGCTGATTAGAGGCTTATCATATGGCTGGATATTTGATTTTTATTTGGCAAAATAAATTCCAAGTAATTGACTTGGTCTTAAGAAGATAAGATAGGAGGTTGTTGACAATTTTTGAAATACAACAACTCTATCTTTTCTTCAAGTATGAGATGCTTAATGATCATAATTTTATGGTTAAAAATCTGACCTAAAACTCTTCTATAAATATACTCTTGTGATCATAGTTCTCTAATAATTGTTTTTGAGAAAAACCCCATCTGTCTTCCTCCTTTTCACGTGCCCCTTTGTGTGAGTTTTGGCTGAAAATTCAGTCACCAATATCATCTACTGGTGAGTCTCTTAGATAAGTAAAACACTTTAAAATCTAACCTTCTTCCTCTCCATTGGTGCGCCTAGCTTGCCTCCTTTGGTGTTTGTTGGTGGCATTCAAGAAGTGTTCTTGAGTCTTGACAAGAACTAGTGTGGATCAACATTAGAGGGCTTGTATCTTCAAGCCTATTCTTGATCATCAATTTTCGAATACAAACGAGGTAACATCGTCCTAAAGAATGATTCTTGAATGGTATGTGTGTTTCCGCTTTGAAAATTTTTTGTTTTTCTTCTCACATGCCTTCAGGCTTCAAGGCCCTATCTTTCACATATGCCATCAATTTGATTGGGCATGTAAATCAAAAACTTTTAAGCTTCATACTTCTTGATCTCTTTGCTTCAGCTTCATCAAATCTAAGAATCTCCCCCTTTTTTGATTTTGAGCATGTCAAATACTTAAATGATGAAACATGCTTCAAATGAAGAGATATGTAACCTGAAAATTTCTCAGCTTTTGGAAAGATCAAGCATTATCATAATTTGATTAATTGAAAAGCATTCAGACATTCATATGATATCTATAGACTAACTCCTCCGAGTCTATTATACAAACTCCCCCTGAGTTTATTAGAATTATTACATACAAAGCAATTCATTTCATTCATTCATTTTCTTATCTACTCCCCCTTTTTATTCCGTTTATCTACTCCCTGTAACACCCTCAAATTTCAATATATCTGTGCATTTTCTGGTAAATTTGCATTTCTAAATAAATGACATAAATACCCCTGACACTTTTGAAAATGACCAAAATGTCCTTGAACAATTTCACAAATGACAGTTAGGTCCCTAGGGAAAAAGACTAAAATGCCCCTGAACATTTACCCAAATGACCAAAATACCCTTTTTGCTCTGATAAAGCCAAAAAACCTCAGTAAGGTTATGGAAGCCTGATAAAAGTCTAGTATGCTCCTAAATAGAAAATTAGTGACATTTTTAATAAAGAAAACTATGAAATAGAATTTTTAGAAATTTTGAAAGATAACTCAAAAAGAATGAAATACAGACTAATCTGAGTTTTACAAAAATACAGAAACAGGAAAGATACAATCTGGAGAATTTTCGTTTAATTATAGAAGAAATGGATTCTTAAATAAATGGTCTATACATTTTTCTAATTAAAAACAAAAATTAACCAATAGGAATTTAGAAAAGTCATTAGAAGGAAGTTAAGAAGCATTCCAAAATTATTACTATAACTTAATCTAGTTTCTAATTAATTTTAGAAATTTTACTTCCAAGAAAACAAATTAAAATAAGGCTTTCAAAAATTATGGAA
>PYAF01006283.1:89878-108117 GCA_007407185.1 Glycine tomentella | reverse complement strand
ATGCCTTGTGAGTTTTTGAGCCTTTGTGGATATGTTCTTTCATGTGTGATTTCACCCTTGTGCTAGATTACTCTATGTTTTGCCTTGCCTCTTTTGACATTCCTTGTTGCACATGCTTTGATTGAGATGATTTAGGCCTTCTTTCTTTTAGCCACTAGCCAAATAAACCTATCCTTGTGTTGATATCCATTGTCACCCTTTTTGAGCCTCTAGCCTTTTCTTTCTTGTTTAGCTCATTAAAATCTAAAAAATAATGGAAAACCATGTTACCCTAGCTTTAGGGAGAAAATGAGCTTTGGAATTCTTTTGGGAGTGGGTTTCAAACAAGGGTGGGGTGTTTGTCTTTTGTTTTGTTTTGAAACAAAAGAAAAGAAAAAGAGGAAAGAAAGAGTTCAAATAGAAAAAGTTCAAAGAAAAGAGAAAAAAAAATTGTGTATAAGCAAAGAAAAAGAAGTTCAAGCAAAGAAAAAAAATAATATATATGCAATAAAAGTTGTTATAGTTCATTTTCATCCTTGTAAATTCTTTTAAATTTCATATTATTGCTTCTACCCTTCTTTTATCTTGTTGGCTTGCTCCCCATTACCCCTCTTTTCTCTTAAGTTTTAGCCTAAATATCCTTTTCTTATCCACCTTTTCCTAAGCCATTCATTACAAGCTAATAAAGTCCTTTTGATCTTTTGATGCATGTGTATTTCAAGTTGAATGAATGAGAGGTTTGTCAATGCTTGGATGTGCTAGTTACAGGTGGTGTTTGAGTGTAAATACAAGTCATACACATTATATGAGGTTGAGTGCCACCCTATGAGAGAATTCTATCACCTTGGTGCATTCTTAATTCTAAACTTGACTACTTTCTCACTTTGCACTTTATGATCATGTTTTCATGGATTGTTTGTTACCTCAATATTATTCTTCCATCTTTCATCTCTCTCATTTTTGTGCATTGTTATGATCCATTGAAAAATATATGTGCCTTGTTCATACCTGTCTTTAAATTTTTGGTTTGCTCTAGATTGAATTTTTCTCTTAGTCTTTCTTTTTGTTTTGCCCAGGAGTGCAAAAGTTTAAGTATGGGGTATTTTGATAGAGTACTTTTAGTTAAATATTTGTCTATCCTTCTTAGTATATTTGACCTCTCTTGGACCTTTATTTTTCTATTCTAATTTAGTTTTTGTCTTAAGCAAGTAAGTGGGCTTAATTGCTGATTGTAGCGTATTTTCGGATTTTTGCTCACTTAACGTATTTGACTTGTGCAGGGCCTATAGAGTGATACCGATCTCTAAATGCAGTATTCTAGGAGTCCCTGGAAAGATAACAAAAAAATCTACAAGTTTGCTAGAAATAGCTCGAGGCCAATTCTGTCATTTGGAGGGTCATTTTAAGCTTCGAAGTTAGCACCTATGCATTTGTAATTTTGGGCTGCGAATTGAACTTTTAGTGGTGTAAATAGTAAATAATTAGATTGTTGGATTTGTTTATGGCCCATTCTATTTTTAGAACTTAGTCACTATATGTATTAGTGACTTTAGTGAAACTTGAACAACACTTTACAATTCAATAAACAAGTTTTATATTTCTTTTCCTTGGTTTTTAGAATCAAAAGCTTGTTCTTCATTTTCTCTCATTTGTTCTTCATTGTTCTTCATCTTCTTCATTTCCATTTTGCTATTCTTCCATTTTCTTGCACTCACTTCATGGGCTTTCCTTGGTGATCATCATGGAAGGCTAAATCATTAATCAATCCAAGGATCCAACTCAAGCAAGAAAAGAATCGGAGTTTCGGTTTGGTATTTCGAATTCTATTTGAATGTTCACCTTCTTATTCAATTTCTATTATGTTTTCATGATTATGAATGTAATTAGGATTGAAAGCAAGTTAGGATTATGGATTCATGTCCTAATTTTGAATGATAATCACAAGATTAATTGAATGATATTTCAATTAGGGTTGTGGTTTCAATTAATTTAGGAGTAGAATCGATTGAACTGCTTCTATTGAGATTGAATGAATGTTCATGATAGAATCAACTTATGAGAATGATGATGATTCGAATAGCTTGATTTGGTGAATTGGATTGATGCTCTTTAATCTGTTTTACTTTACTCCTTGATAATCTTGTTAATTTCTGCATTGTTCTTTAATTTTAGTTTGTGTTCTTGCATGTTTTACTTTGCGCATACCAACTGTTCGACAAAATTCCCCCCTTATTATTACCAATGAATTGAAACTAGAACCATATTGATAGTGTCTCTAGTCGACCTAGGTTAACTCTGTGCTACAGAATTAGCTTAGTAAAATTTGTTTTGGTGCGTCTCGACAAATCATTATCATATACTCTGTTGGATTGATTCGTGTCCTGCTTTTTACACACTTAATCTTTACATATTTCGTGTTTGAGACTATGGGATTAATATATCATATGACATTGACGATCCTGCAGCTTTTCCTCAAGCCTATGTAGGAGTTGTGGGATGCAACTGTGTTTGCGGTGTACAATGATAACATCCCCTTGTACATAAAACATGAAAATCTTTATAAAATAGCACACGGTGGTCAATGCCTGAACATCTTTGTTATACAAATGTTGATTTTGTAAGTAACTTTAAATTACATTCCGTTACCTAATTGATTGTTTAAAATTGATGCATCATTTACTTTATTTTAAAAACAATTGGGAGTTAGACCATGTGTGACTATTTAAGTTTAAGGGCTGATGCTTTGAGTAAGAAATCCCAACACATATCTGCCCTAATGGTTAGGGAGTTGGATCTCCTAGAATAGTTTAGAGATCTTAGCCTTGTTGTTGAAAATACTATGAACACACTTCAAATAAACAAGAAGGGGTGAATTGGTTAAGACTACCTTTAAAAAACTTTTCTTGAAAACAATTTACGGAATTTAAAACTTGGATTGTATCACTCAATCACCCTTGATCAAAAACAGATTATTCCTTTCAATTTAATATCACCTTGAAATGCATGTAATGACTGAAATGTCTCTTATTGATTGTATATTGATTTCCAAACAATGGTAATGAAAGATATACAGATAAAGAAACAATTACAGAACAATTTATACTGGTTCACCTCACAAACATGGAGGCTACATCCAGTGTCTTCCAACCAACACTAGGTTAGAGTTTTCACTATATCAAATTATTCTTGCACAAGCACAGCCAGTGACAATCTCTATCAACACTAGACAAAGATCCTGAATTCTAAAACACTATTAGAATACAAGCCACAAAGATCTTGAGAAACCTACTCAAATCTTCAAACCTAGAGAACTCTTCTCTAGAATGCTTTACAAGAAATCAATTTGAAATATTACAACACAGCAAAACAAAATTCTTAGAAAATGTCAAAAGAATGATTCAAGATAAACACTACCGGTGATCCATGTATGAATGAATGAAAACGAAATGAGATTACCACACAATCTAGGTAGTATGAATTCTATTGCTCAGAATCAATATTTTGAAAACTTCTTTTCTTTGGCAATCTTTTCTAAATCTCAGAAATCTTGATCTTTACAAGATGTGTTAATCAGTAGGAAATCAGTTTCTTGAACACTTTAGAAAGCTTGGTTTTTCTTTGGTAAGTCACTTGGATGTATGGAATAATTCGCACAACTTCTATTTATAAAGAACTGACTTACAAAGGCTTTTAAAAACTGAATTAACTGACAATAATCGATTAATCCGATAGTGTAGTCGATTATTTGCCATACGTAATAGATTAAAATAAGTAAATAATCAATTAAATTGTTCCTCAACAATCTGGAAAGAGATTACGAACAGGTTAATCGATTATTTCGCAATGTAATCGATTAAAGCAGAAAAGCAGAGTTTTTCAAAAAGCTTATGTAATCGATTATGGTAAGTGGTAATCGATTAAAGCATAAGTGTATGGTTTTCCAAAATATATTATGTAATCGATTAACTCAATCTTGTAATCGATTAAAGTTTTCTTCACGGCTTTCCAGATTTAGAAAAAAAGCTGTTTAATCAATTAAAACAGTAAGTTTTCATTTTCCAAAAAACATAGCCATGAGAATCTGTTTTCCTTTCAAATCATTTAGTAGCTTTCAAGTTTTAATAGCACCTACTTATGCAAATTCAACGAGACATGCAAATAGCAATGCAAGCTTCTTCGTCCTGTGCTCATGGTGCAGAGACAATAAAGCACCCATCTTCTAAATCATTAAAGATTCAAACGACTATAGGATGGTTGAGCAGGGCCTTCAGCTTCTTCGTCCTCATTTCCTTCATCTTCAGCACCAGCAGGAGGCACATGTTGTCCAACCATCTGCCATCCATAAGGAGTCTTCAGCATTCCAAGCTTGTTGAGGTGCTTCTCCTTGATGAGACTGTTGCTGGAATTAGTGTTCTCAACCACCTTGTTGGAGACATCTATGTTGAAATAAACAATGAATCTACACACAAGAACAACATATGGAAAAGGATAGTTCACCGATCTCTTAGATTTCAGCATGGTTTCCTCAAGGATGAGGATCCAGTTCATCTTAATGGAGTTTTTCATGCCATACACAAGTTGTATGTCATCATTTGTGGCTTGTGCATGATTGGTGGACCTTGGGGTCAGGACGTAGGTGATTATATAGTGAAGAAGTCTATCTTCATGAGTCATTGGACCAGTACTCAGCCTCAATTTCAGCCTCATTTGAGGGTCAAGCAGCATACCTCTATAGGTTTCAACTTTGTTGTAACCCTCAATCTCTTCCTCAAATTTCCTTTCACCAACAAAGGAAATGCCAACAACTTCTTGCCAAACTTAAAGAGTGATTTCCACAACCACCCTATTAACTTGAGATAGGATAGTTCCATCCATGGAGGCTTTAGCACAGGTGTAAAACACCTTCACAAGTTCAGGGTAAAAGGTACCCTTCACCTCATGAATTTCTTCAATCCCTGAGCTTCAATCAAAGCAGGGAATTGAAAACCTTCTTTGGTGAACCATGCAAGGTCAAGGTGTTTGGGAGGGAAGATAAGCTTGGTAGCATTAAACTGTAGGTAGTTAATCTTATCACGCTTAGCTGAGAACCAATGATCTAACCTACTCACTAGAGGGTTGGAAGTTTTATTAGCCTTCCTCTTAGAAGTTTTTGATCTCTTAGGAGTAGACATGGTGAATTCAAGGAGTAGGAAAATAAAAAGCACAGAAATTAGACACTAAAGAAAAGAAGCAGAGAGATACAGCAAGGCTAGATGTAAAAAGAGAGTGGTGTGATTTGTCTCTAGATCAAGGCTGTATATATAGATGATTTTGGGCTCCAAAGTTTGAAATTTGAAAGTATAACTATTGAATTTAAAGGAAGCTGCAAGAAGATTGAACCAAGGTTGAAGACTTGATTTTGGTTTTAGCTTTTTACATGCCCAATCACTTGAAGGCATTTGTATTTTTTCTAAGTGGTTCAAGTTAAATGCCTTGTGATTCTTCATTAGCATGTGCATTTTCATGATCATGCATTCATGATTTTTTAAATCTCAAAGAAAACAAATAGTTTTACAAAAAATAAGTTCTCAAGGCTTGTTGTTTTAAAAAAACTTTTTCTTAGTGCTTTAATCAATTACATGATCATTTTAATCGATTACATAGTGTTAAAACAACACTATGCTTTGCTGATTTAATCGATTACCATTTTCTATAGTCGATTACATAGTCTATTTCTGGAAAACAAGTCGTGCTGTGATAATCGATTATCAGGAATCGTAATCAATTACGGAAGTGTTTTAAACTTTGATGACTTGTTGTATTAATCGATTACAATGCAGTTTAATCAATTATTTTGTTCATGAAACATTACCATAAAGCTGAAGAACAATTTAATCGATTATTTGGTCAGTTTAGTTGATTACATATGCCAATTTAATCGATTACACTAGCGAATTAATCGATTATTGTCAGTTAAATGTGTTTTTTTTAACAACTTGATGAGTTCATTTCTTCATAAATAGACCTTGTGCGATTTTCTAATCATAAATGTGACTTACCCAAAATCTCAAAGCTTTTAGAAGTGCTAAAATTCGTGTTTCTCCTTGAAATTAAACCACCATCTTGTGATATCAAGATTTCTGAATTTTGAAGAAATGTTTTAGAAACAAGAAGGATTTCAAGATTTGATTCTGAGAATTGTTCTTACAACCTGAAGAATGTGGTAACATCATTTCATTCATTCATTCATGAAGGACATAAGGTTGTGTTTATCTTGAACACCTCTTTGTTAATTGTTCTAAACATTATTCTGTTGTATTGAAATATCATTGAGTTTCTTTTAGAGCATGCTAGAGTAGGGTTCTCTAGTGTTTGAGATTCTGAGTAGGGTTCTAAGTTTCTTAGTGATTGTAATTCTAATAGGGTTTTAGAATTCATATATTTATCTAGTGTTGCTAGAGAAATCACATGTAAAACTGCTTGTAAAAGAATCTTTGATATAGTAATAACTCTAACCTAGTGTTGGTTGGAAGCAACTAGATGTAGCCTCCAAGGTTGAGAGGTGAACTAGTATAAATTGGTGTGTTCTTTATTCTATTTCTGTTCAAATCTCATAGATTGAATTTAGATGATTAAGAATTTGTCAACAAGATTTAGTTTCAAACATTACTTGAATTCCAAGGGGTGATTTTGGTTGAAAGAAAGATTCTATATTTCAAAAAAATTTTAAGTGATAAGATCCATTTACCAAATTCTGCAAGTTGTTTTTGAATAAATTTTTAATCTGTTGTGATAAACCAATTCACCCCCCTCTTGGTTTGTTTGATTAGTGCTCATTGTTTTTTCAATAAATGTCATTTCGCATTTACCCACTAACATAAAAGCTCAGAAAATTCAAATTTTCGAATTAGGTGGCAGTTGGGCAGTTACAAATCCCAAAAAATCTTTAAGATTTTGTAGTAACTCTATGAATAATCGATTACGAGCTTAAGTAACTGATTAATTTGTAAGCAAAACAGGTTTCGCAGAAGGCTGTAATCGATTAACCTGAGGCATAATTGATTAAAACAATGAAAGTTTCATTTTAGGAAGATGAAGTGTAATCGATTATGAACTGTGGTAATCGATTATTCCAGAGAAATGTGATTTTTCAGAAGATTTTTCAGCTTGAGTAATCGATTAATTCGATGTTGTAATCGATTATTCCAGTGAACGTTAAAATTAAAAAAAATTGAGTGAAGAATAATCGTTTATTTCACTTATGTAATCAATTACATAAGCTCAAAATTCATTCTAAACAGCTTTTAAAACCAATTTAATCGATTATCCTGTAACTTAATCGATTATTACAATGAATTTATCAATATGAATAGTAATTATGCAACATTTTTTGAATTGATTCCATTTGAAATGAATGACAAGCATATAGTTCATTTTCATGTAGATAATCACATAAACAACATGCTAACACACACTAGATTTATCTAGAATTCCTAGCATGGTTCTAAGTGAATAGAATCTATCTCTTGCTAAGGGTTTGGTAAAAATATCAGCTAATTGATTTTCTGTTTCAACAAACTCAATTTTGATATTACCTTTTTGAATGTGATCTTTGATAAAGTGATGTCTGATCTCAATGTGTTTGGTCCTTGAGTGCATAATAGGATTTTTGAAAATGTTGATAGCACTTGTGTTGTCACACAACAAGGGGATTTCCTGTAGCTCAACACCAAAGTCTTGCAGTTGTTGCTTCAACCATAGACTTTGTGCACAACAGCTTCCAGCAGAAATGTATTCAGCTTCAGCAGTGGAAAGGGCTACACATGATTGTTTCTTGCAATGCCAAGAAATCAATGAGCTTCCCAATAAGTGACATGTTCCACTAGTGCTTTTTTTTTAATCTAATTTGCATCCTGCAAAAACTGAATCAGAATATCCAATTATGCTTATTGATGCACCTTTAGGATACCATAATCCAACTTTTGGTGTGCATTTGAGATATTTGAGTATCGTTTTTACTGCAATAAGATGAGATTCCTTTGGATTTGCTTGATATCTTGCACATAAGCAAACACTTAGCATAATATCCGGTCTACTTGCAGTTAAGTATAACAAGGATCCAATCATTCCTCTGTACTTTGACTCATCAACATTTTTTCTTCTTTCATCTAAGTCAAGATATGTTGATGTAGCCATGGGAGTTGCAGCATCTTTGAACTTTTCCATTTCAAATTTTTTAATCATTTCCAAACAGTATTTTGATTGGCTGAGAAATGTTCCATTCTTCAGTTGCTTCACTTGAAGTCCAAGAAAGAATGTCAATTCTCCCATCATAGACATCTCAAATTCACTCTGCATAGAGATAGAGAATTCCTTGCACATAGACTGATTATATGAACCACATACTATATCATCTACATAAATTTGAACAATCAAAATATCATTGTCTCTTTTCTTGATGAACAAGGTTTTTTCCACTTGTCCTCTTATGAACGATTGGTCAATTGATAAGTGTTCTATTTTATTAAAATTAGGGTTACAATGACGACACTTATCTTTTGATCTTAGTAAATTTATTTATAAACTTTCCCTAAGCCTAGTTAAATTGTATTTAGTACTTGTATGAATGTTATTTTTCACATTTTGGAAGATTAATCCAATCATATTTTGCATTTTGATAGGTTCTGATGGCATCCGAAGCATCCAAGCAAGCAAGGCAAGCGAAAGGGGCATAAATGTTAAATCTGGGAGGTGTTAGAAGCAAAAATGGCCCAGAACTCGCCTGGGTCAATGACCTTTCTTCACCATTAAGGCTTTAGCTCGCCCAAGCAAGTGGAAACAGTGTATTTTGCTCGCCTAGGCAAGTTCAAGTTCCAAGGAGATAAGACTAGCTCTCCCAGGCGAGTAAAAATAGGCAAAAACACTCGCTTGGACAAGTGGATTCAATCAGCACCCCAAAATCTATAAATAGACATGAAATTGTGAAGGAATTCCATTCCTTTCTCAACCTTCCTTGCCTCTATACGAAATTTCTTACCTTTTATGTAAGATTAGCTTAGGATAGCATAAGAGAGAGTGCGAGAAGTGAGGATTAGTGTGGAGACTTTGCCAGAAAGAAGCGGTGATGGTTCCCTTCATCAATTCTTCCCTTGAGGAGATGCTTTCCATAATGATTGGCCAGCTTTTATTAAAGGACTAGATGTAATCTTCTTACCCCTATGTCTTTCTTTTAATATTTATTTATGCATGAATCATTTCTATTCCTTATTGGTAATTTCATTCTATCCTTAATGTTTGATTCTACTTGATCACTAGTTTCATGAATTTAAATCTTAAGTGAGACTGAAAAGTAATCTTAGGGTTTGAATTGAATGATTTTACTCATTACGTTACGTTGCTAAAAATAGGGCATAACATTTTGATTGCAAATAGCACGTGATTATGATTATAATGCTGAGGTATTTACTTCATATGCGAGGGATCGATATTCGGTAGATATCCTTAGAATTCTCGAATGCGAGGGATCGATTCGAGGTGAAATAATGTGTGCATCAACAAGAATAGAAAATGATTTATACATGGTAAAAGTTAAATGAATACTAAGGGTATGAATGATGAAACCCAATCCCACTTTCTCATAATTATATTTCATTTAACTTGTTTCGTAATTTTCCGTTACTTTCGTAAAACACATGAAATTTCACTCATCCTTATTGTACATAATTATTAAACTGTTAAGTTATATTTGGATTAAGTGAGTAGCTCAGGTCCTTGTGGAAATGATCTTTTATAAATTTTGTAACTTACAACGACAAATTTGTACGCTTGCCAAAAGTTTAACATCAATCAGAAATTTGCTCAACCTTTCATACCAAGACCTTGGAGCTTGTTTCAAACCATATAATGCTTTTCTCAATTTGAAAACATGATTTGAATGATTAAAATCAATGAAACCAGGAGGTTGATCAATATAGATTTCCTCCTCAATATATCCATTTAAAAAATCACTTTTAACATCCATTTGAAACAATTTAAAACTCATTAAGCATGCATAAGCAAGTAGCAACCTAATGGCTTCCAATCTTGCAACTGGAGCATATGTTTCATCATAATCAATGCCTTCCTCTTGGTTGTATTCTTTATAAATATGTTTCATCATATTTATAAAGAACTGACTTACAAAGGCTTTTAAAAAACAGAATTAACTGACAATAATCGATTAATCCGCTACTGTAATCGATTATTTGCCATATGTCATAGATTAAAATAAGTAAATAATTGATTAAATTGTTCCTCAGCAATCTGGAAAAAGATTACGAACAGATTAATCAATTATTTCGCAGTGTAATTGAAAATAGAATGAACACTTATGCAAATAACCAAGAGGGGGGTGAATTGGTTTTACCTCAGAGTTTTTAAAATTTAAAACAAATTTTAACCACAGCGGAAGTCCTTGAAAGAAGGATCGTATCTTACCCCAATTAAGAAATCTAACTTTAAAAACAACTTTTATCTCAATCAGACCACTCTTGAGCTATAACCAATCTTGTGATATGAACAAGCATAATACTTCAAGAACAATATGAGTCTGAACAGAAATATACAATTACAGACAAGATTTATACTGGTTCACCTCTCAACCCCAGAGGCTACATCCAGTTTTACTTCTAATCAGCCTTGATTAGAGTTTCCACTATAACAAATATAGTATCTTTACAAGCAAACAAAGATCTCTCTTACCCTCCCTAGGTAAAATTCAAAATCTAAACCTATAGACTTTTCAAAAGATCTAAGAACCAAAGATCCCCTCTCTGTTCTACCCACTAGAAACCTATCTAGCAATGCTTTAAAGATTACAATTTGTTATATGAATAAACAACAATGAAATTGATTCAAGAAAGATATCACCTCAACATCCTCAATGCAATGAACGAATTTAAATGATCAAACCAGATTAAGAATGAATGCCATGATCTTTCATGATGAAATCATTTGACAAAAATTGCTTCAACAAATGAAAGTCTTCATGATTCTTGAATCTACTAAGAATTTTTGTTTCTTATATGCCTTGGTGATTTAAGACTACTCAGAAAGTGATTTTCACAAGGCTTGTTCGAAAACTCAGAACTCTTTCAAACAGAATGAGTGATGTGTTGCAAACACATCCTAGTTTTAGGCTAGTTTTAGGATATAATTCAATTAAATAGTTAGGAAAGTAGATTAGAAATTAGTTAAATTATCATTTTAATTGCTTTCAACTCAATTCATTACCATTTAGCATTTTCAGGCCAAAAAGGAGGAAGTTCCAGCAAAGAAAAGAAGAAAACAAGCTTCAAGGTCCCGCGCGGATCGCGCCAGCTCCCGCGCGACTCGCGCCATATGCAAATTTAAAGGTTTCAGGCTCGAACAAGTCGCGCTAGTCGCGCCAAATCAAAGAAGACCAGTAGCTCCAGATCCACGTGATCAGCGTCATCTATTCGAGGACTCTGCGCGGATCGCGCCAAAGCCGCGCTGTTAGCGCCAGTAATCTCAACATCAACCATTCAAGTCGAATAATTCACGCGGTTAGCGTGGATAGCCGCGCGATCAGCGCCATGTATTCGAAAGACCCGCGCTTACAACGCGGGATCGTGTGCGGATCGCGCCAAATAGATCCAGTTGCCTATTTTAAAAGATCTGATTCGAATTTGGGATTGTTCTAGGCTTTATTACTCTAATTAAACATATCTATAAATATAAGGCCTCAGAAAGCATCTGGGAGAATCCAGAATATCATCTATCATCAGCTAATACCATATTTTACATTCTTCTAATCCTCAAAACCTCTGGAATTCAAGAATCAAAGT
This sequence comes from Glycine tomentella, assembly GCA_007407185.1. Taxonomy (NCBI): domain Eukaryota; kingdom Viridiplantae; phylum Streptophyta; class Magnoliopsida; order Fabales; family Fabaceae; genus Glycine; species Glycine tomentella. The sequence goes on along the minus strand of PYAF01006283.1, from coordinate 96,313 downwards.
TTGGTTTCTGCACAGAGATGAATTGTTCCACTGCTTTGATGTTCTTGAGGCGTATGGCAGGCTAATTCTTGTATTGTGGGAAGGTCATGAACTGATGAGAACTCCTTTGTAATTTGACTGGTATTGAAATTCATCTGTTTTGATTGTTTTATTCTTTTTTGTTCTTCTTTCATATTCTTATTTGGAATTGATCACTTCAATTAAGTACTTATGGTTAGGATTCGCAATGGGAATGTTGGGGTTCTAATTTCTGACCTGTTAAGAATAACATTTGTTCATCACTTAGGGATAGGGATGCGTAAATGCAGACTTTATAATATGATCTTTTGAATGCTTAAACTGATAGAATTCACTAAGGAATTAGGTTTTCAATTCAGGTTAAAGGGTTGATTCACTAAGGAATTAGGGATTAACTAATCTAGGAAAGGCTTATTCTCTAAACAATCATAACAGGAACCCATACGATATATTCTCTAAATGCTTAGTTTGACAGAATCACTAAGGGTTTTGGGTTCTCGATCGAATTAAAGGGTTGAATCACTAGTTATCTAGGGTTTACGAATTTAGGAGAGATTTATCATGTGTGTACGTTAAAATTAATAAACCAGCCAAGTGAAAAGAGAAGGAATCAGAGGGGATTGTGCTTGACCACAATTATTCTTCCATTGGTAATCTTTCAAATCAATTTACTGCATTTCTTTAATTTCTATCTTTACATTCAAACAACCAATCAATCAAACCTCTCTTGCGTAATTTTTTTGTTTACTTTCAATCACAATTTTTGGCATTGCTGTTGAATCACCCCAATCCCTGTGGAGAACGATACTCACTTACCTAAAATTATTACTTGAAAACGATCGGTGCACTTGCCGTAGTGTGAGCGTATAAAAGTCGCAACAAGTTTTTGGCGCCGTTGCCGGGGATTGGCAAACAGCTTTTACAGTAATTTTAATCTTGTGATTGAATTTTTTTTGTTACTAACCGCTTCTCCAAGTTTTATGCGAGGTTCAGTTAGCTCTGAGAATTTACAGTTTGACCCAGAAATAGAGAGAACAATCTGAAGGAGACTAGCTAGACAAAGAAGGAGAGAAGCTAAAAACTTTGACTTTGATTCACTTCCTGAATTAGAGTCAGAAGAAGAAATGGCTGAAGAACAACCTAATCAGCCAAGACGAAGACCGGAAGATGAACTAATGGAGGATATTCTGGCTCCTATGTTCACAAGACCTAACCCCAATATTGCGAGACCACCAATACAAGCTAATCACTTTGATATAAATCCTTCATTGATAGCATTGGTGGAACGCAGTCAATTTGGAGGAGAGGACTTTGAAGACCCACACGATTTCATAGACAAATTTCTGAGAATCTGTGATACTATAAGACACCAAGGGGTCTCAGACGATGCAGTGAGATTAAGCTTATTCCCTTTTGCTGTTAAGGGAAATGCATTAAGATGTTTGAACCGTCAAACATCAAATAGCATCTCAACTTGGGAAGATTTAGTCTCAAAGTTCTTTGCTGAATACTTTTCCATGGATAAGTATAACCAGTTGGTGAATGAAATCACCAATTTCACTCAGAATGGGAGAGAATCCCTTTGTGCTGCATGGAATACATTCCAAGAATTAATCAGGAGATGCCCACAATATGACATGCCTGTGGGTAAGCAAGTACGTATTTTCTTTAATGGTATGACTCCTGAAATTCGTATGATTGTTAATGTGGCAGCAGGAGGCACAATAAAGTCAAAAACTGCAGCTCAAACCTATGAGCTGATTAGATCTCTTGCTTGTACTGAAAACGAAAGCATCACCATTCAGCCAAAGAGAGAACCAATACAATTGTGCAGCAATGATGCCATGCTTGCAGAGCAGAAAATTTTAGCCCAACAGCTAGCTAAATTGAATGAAAAAATTGACAGACTTCAAGTCTCTACAGCCCAAGTTTCAGCTAGCCAACCACATGTGATCTGCGAGTATTGTCAAGGTGAGCATGAATCTAACGTTTGCCCTATTCTTGTTGGTGCTGACCCTGTGCAGGTGAATGGCATTTGGAATGATCAAAGGCGGCAACAACCATACCGACAGTAGTCCTATCAGAGGAACAACAATTTTTCTGCTGGAAATAACTATCAAAGGAGATTCCAAGGAGGTGGTCTGGACTACAAATCCAACAACTACTTTGTGATCTGCGAGTATTGTCAAGGTGAGCATGAATCTAACGTTTGCCCTATTCTTGTTGGTACTGACCCTGTGCAGGTGAATGGCATTTGGAATGATCAAAGGCGGCAACAACCATACCGACAGTAGTCCTATCAGAGGAACAACAATTTTTCTGCTGGAAATAACTATCAAAGGAGATTCCAAGGAGGTGGTCTGGACTACAAATCCAACAACTACTTGCAGCCCCCTCCTATTCCCAATAAGGAACCCTCTGAGCTCAAAAAGGTTGTGATGCAGCTGTCAAAAACAACAGCGGAGTTTATATTTGAAACAAGAGCTCACAGAACTAACCAAGATGCTTCCATTAGAAACTTGGAAAACCAGATTGGTCAACTTGCAAACAGTTGGCTGAGAGACCACAAGGCCAATTTCCAAGTGACACAGTTGTGAACCCAAGGGAACATGCCAAAGCCATCATAACTAGAAGTGGTAAGGTATTAACTACACCGGAAAGGCTTGAAGCAAGTAGGAAGGAAGCTGAGAAAAATTCTGCAGGAGTTGAAACATCAAAGGAAAAAGCTGCAGAAAAATTTGAAGAGCAGAATTCTGCACCACAACCAAAGAAATTGGACTTTTCTCGCTTTGAGAAGCCCCCATATCCGATGCAAACCAAGCAACAAGTGCAGAAGCAGCAATTTGCCAGGTTCTTAGACATGTTTAAGAAGTTGCACATTAATATACCATTTGCTGAGGCATTGGCTAATATGCCTAACTATGCAAAATTCATGAAAGAACTTCTATCTAAGAAACATAAGCTGCAAGATTGTGAAACTATAGCGCTCACTGAGGAGTGCAGTGCAATAATTCAAAGGAAGCTTCCACCCAAATTAAAAGATCCTGGAAGTTTTAATATCCCTATAGCCATAGGTAACATTAATGTAGGGAAAGCACTTTGTGATTTAGGGGCTAGCATAAATTTAATGCCACTATCTATGTGTAAATCCCTAGGCATATCTGAACTTAAACCAACTAGAGTATCCTTACAGTTAGCAGATAGATCTCTAAGAACACCTTCAGGGGTGATCGAGGATGTTCTAGTAAAAGTAGACAAATTTATATTCCCTGCTGACTTTATTGTGCTAAACATGGAGGGTGAAAGTGAAATCCCTCTGCTATTAGGAAGATCTTTCCTAGCCACTGCAAGAGCTTTAATAGATGTAGAGCAGGGAAAGCTTGAATTAAGATTGAATGATGAATCTGTTGTATTTAGTGTATTTGATGCCATGAAACATCCAGCTGATGAACATGATTGTTTTAGGCTAGATGCTGTTGTATATGCCCTTTGATAAGTTTAGATCATACTTAGTAGGGTCAAAAGTAATTGTTTACACTGACCATGCAGCCCTGAAATTTCTGCTACACAAGCAAGATGCGAAACCTCGCTTGCTGCGTTGGATGTTATTGTTGCAGGAATTCGATTTGGAAATAAGAGACAAGGCTGGAGTTGAAAACAAGGTTGCAGACCACTTATCTAGGATTCAGGAAAACGGCTTGCAAGATGGACCGGAAGTTGAAATCAATGAGTCTTTTCCTGATGAGCAAGTACTTGCTGTGCACACCAGCCCATGGTTTGCTAGCATGGCTAACTACAAAGCTGCTGGAATTATACCTGAAGATTTCAATTGGCAGCAGAAGAAGAAGTTTCTACATGATGCGAGAAGGTATTTCTGGGATAAGCCTTACTTATATTTTCAATGCACTGACAATGTTATCCGTAGATGTGTAGCTGAAAGTGATGTGCCGGATATTCTGTGGCACTGTCATTCCTCCAACTATGGAGGACATTTTGGAGCAAATAGGACTGCACAAAAAGTGCTGCAATGTGGCTATTACTGGCCAACATTATTCAAGGATTCTAAGAACTTTGTGATGCAGTGTGATAGCTGTCAAAGGACAGGAAATGTTTCTCGTAGAGATGAGATGCCACTCAACAACATCCAAGAGGTTGAGCTGTTTGATGTGTGGGGCATAGACTTCATGGGACCCTTCCCTAAGTCATTCTCCAACCAATACATCTTGATTGCTGTGAACTATGTTTCCAAGTGGGTTGAGACAGCTGCTTTACCCACTAATGATGCCAAAGTGGTAGTCTCATTCTTAAGAAAGAATATCTTCACCAGATTCGGGGTGCCAAGAGCCATTATTAGTGATGGAGGGACTCACTTCTGCAACAAGGAACTAGAGGGCTTGTTGGCCAAATATGGAGTCAAGCACAAAGTAGCAACCCCATATCACCCTCAGACAAGTGGCCAAGTTGAGATTTCCAACAGAGAATTGAAGCGCATACTTGAGAAAACTGTTGGAACATCAAGGAAAGACTGGTCTAAGAAGCTAGATGACGCTTTGTGGGCATACTTGACTGCATTTAAAACTCCCATAGGTATGTCTCCTTTTCAGCTTGTCTATGGTAAGGCTTGCCATCTCCCTATTGAACTTGAACATAAAGCCATCTGGGCAACCAAGTTTTTAAATTTTGAACTAACCAAAGCTAATGAAAAGTGGTTGCTTCAGTTGAATGAATTAGATGAGTTCAGGTTAGCTGCTATGAGAATGCCCGAATCTACAAAGAAAAGACAAAGAAGTGGCATGACAACCAAATCCGCCCTAAGGAATTTGTTCCTAGCCAACAAGTGCTGCTCTATAATTTTCGCCTGCCACTTTTTCCAGGTAAATTAAAGTCCCGTTGGTCTGGACCGTTCCTTGTACGAGAAGTCTATCCCTATGACACAGTGGCAATCTCACCTTTGGATAGTGACCGAGCCTTCAAGGTAAATGGTTATCATTTAAAACACTATTTTGAAGGAGAAGTGGACAGAACTTCAGCTTCTGTTCCACTCAATGCCATTGAAGTTTAAATGAGAGCAAGCGTCTAGCTGAAGACGTTAAACGAGCTACTGGTAATGTATATAATAATTTAGATTTTGTTTAACATTGCAATCAGCATTCTACAGTAGTCCTCTTCTTCTGCATATTCTTTAGTAGTTAATTTAGGCGCATGCATTAGTAATTAGGCATCTAAATTATTTCCAATTTTGTTAGTTTAGGTCTATCAATATATATGTTTTTAATTAGTTTAGGTATTATTGGATTTAAGTCAACAAAGTCAAAATCCAAATACAAAGCAAGGGTTGTACAAAAGATGTGGCGCGACTCGCACCAGTATCGGCGCGACCAGCGCCAAGCACTCGATCCAACCACGCTAATCGCGTGAAAGTGGTGCCAACCGCGTGGCCTGCTAGAGCTAAATTCCTTCATCTGCATAAAATGGCACGACCCGCGCCAGGTACAGCGCTACTGGTGCCATAGTCTCGACTTAGCCACGCGAATCGCGTGAATCCCGGGCCAGCGCGCGAGTTATTCGAGCCTCAGACCTACATCTGCATGATTTCACGCTAACCGCGCGACAGTGGCGCAAACAACGCCAGTCATTCGAGGCAAAGGGTCCTTTCATTGCCAATTCACGCGGTTCGCGTGAACCCCGCGCCACTCGCGTGGATAATTCGAGTCCAAAAGCCTTCCAGTCCACTGTGGCGCGATCCGCGCCGTGTCCCGCGTGATCCGTGCGGTGTCGTGGAAACTGTTTTTAATTCAAATCTTCCTCATTCGCGCCCTCACTCTTCTCTCCCTCAAAACCGCTCCACCATTTTCGCCCTGAACCTTAGCCCACCATTAACTTCCATTAACTTCTCCCTCCATCTAATTCTCTCTTTAAAAGCTTTTCTCATTTGCGTTCTCTCACCCTCAGACTGTTTCCCTCTCACATTCTTTATACTTCAGTTCTTAGTAAGGTTTGAATTTGCTCTAGGAACACTGGTATTGCACAATGGCTGGAGACAAGGTACATTTCTGAACCTTAATTGCTTGGTTACGAATAATGGAACAAATAGGGTAGAAAACCAAATGTGTGGATCTCTGACTAGTTGTGATTGTTGTTGTTTAATTGGGAGTATAATATGATCCAAATAGGCATTGTGTGTTAATTTGGTTATATGCCCATTACATGTTTGATGAAATGCCTGAAAGAGAAATTGGAATGAATTGATGCCAAAATTGATTCAATATGCATAAGGCCTTAAGTAAATGAAATGCTATGATATGAATAAGGTTAAGTGCATTGGTTTGACCTTAGATATGTGCTTTAAATGATGACTTTGGTTGAAGCCACAATATCACATATTGCTCACAAGGTAAGTGCTACATGGTTTGGTAA
>PYAF01006283.1:77726-89778 GCA_007407185.1 Glycine tomentella | reverse complement strand
TTTTGAATCGTTGAATCTGCTTGGAACACAAAAATGCTTGAGACATCACTGGCAAATAATTGAGTTGCATGAGATAGCTAAATTGTGTTCAACTGGATAGGGCAACGAAACTTGGATGAATTATGGATAGTGGTGTGAACTTGAAATTGAACTAAGTTGGAAATGGACACCTTGATCTCACACTTTTCATATACTTTTGGTGAAAAAGACCTACATGGAGTGTGTATAGCAATGAATTGATTGTTGATCTGATGAAATAACTGATATATTAGTTTGGTCCCTGAGCATGACTTGTTGATAAGCATAGATAGATGACCACATAGTGGATGCAATATGTTTGTAGGACCCCATAAAATCACTCTAGTTATTGATGACTATTTGTTGTGCCTGAAACTTACACCCTTATATTGTATCCAGATCTCTGATCAAACTGGTGAAATTTTGAAATGGGTCTGCCTTAAATAATTGAATTGGTATTGAATGTAGAACCTTTGCTTCCTAAGGACTGAACCAACTTGAATTGATAAGGAACCATGCTTTTGTTCAGTTGCTTGAAACTAACAATAGTCTTGTGATTAAATTGCATTCAACAGTGCCATTCCTGCACTAGTTTGTTAATTATGGTTATGGAATAGAATTAATCTGGGAATTGTTGATTTTGGACTGCATGGGAATATGGTGCTTTCATAGAATAACTGCAGATACAAGTTAAATATTTAAATTGACTAGAACCACACTGACTAGGATTAATGATGAACAATTTGAATTGTAGTTGATTAAGACACAATGACTTACTTTTTGGTGTCTATATCTGATTGATGTTTGAGCATGTTGTGGACTTAAGGGACTGGATCTAGCCTTTTATTAAGCTACGTTTCCAAATGATTTCCTACCCTTAGCCCAGCCACGTTACAAGCCGGAAAGACCTTCTGATCAAGTCACATTTCCAGAAACCTTGGCGCCATCAGCGCCACCGCCGCACCCTTAGCGCCACCATCTAGGACCTGTGGCGCTACCCGCGCCATCCCTGGTGCTCCTGGCGCTGGCTGCAAACACAGGCGCCCCTCGCACCACCATGGCGCCCCTGGCGCCAATCTCCAGAGACCATGGCACTCTTCGCGCCATGTTCTAGTGAGTCTGTCACTGATTGCGCCACACATCAGACATGGTTTTCTCAGCATGACTTCTGGCGCTATCCGAGCGGCACCCCACGCCATCCACGCCAGAATTCTGGGGTATTATATTTCACCCCTCCTTTTTAGGGATTTTGTCCGCAAAATTTCGAATCCATACCTCAACTATGGACTAGTCCTGCTCCATCCGATCCACAAAACCTCACAGGTCGTGTAGGACTTGTCAGATTCTCTCTACTCTGATCAAGGTCGGGCATTTATCACATGTGATGAATCCATCACATTCTCCTCAACTGGGACACATGACAAAACCTCATGTAGTCCTGATAACTGGGAGACAGCCTCCTCACATCAAAGCCTATCCTACACTTGTGACCGGAGATAGCCTCAACACATATGATCACCCTCCTCAACTGTAAGGGTTCTGTGTCTAGGATCACATGTCCTTTCTATCGACTCTGAGCTCTCATAAACTTATCTCTGATCCTCCGGATCTGTTCAGAAGTCTACTGAACCATCTCAGGTCCAAAGAGTTGTCTATACCTTACATCTGTCCAATAAACTGGAGTCCTGCACCGTCGGCCACACGAGGCCTCATAAGGTGCCATGTCACAACTAACATACAACCCATCACCATCAAGGGACTCCATCATAGCATGCATCCAACCCAGCTAGCGTCTTGTCCCAAAGCACACTCACAATACATCCTCTAAGGTCTGGATGGTTCGCTCCATCTGACCATCTATTCGAGAATGGTAGGCTACACCAAGCCTCAGCTGGGTTCCAACCCTTCTGAAAAAGCACCTCACGCCTAGAGGTAACTTCGGATCACAGTCACTAACCATGTGACATGCCAGACACTAGTCATATCCACAGTTATGTCTCTCCTCATCCCTGGTCACTGGAAATCCCCTCTGGGTACTAATACCTCTCAGTGGCACTGGATGAATGTCCAACCAACTCTTAGGCACCACAAAGTGACTATGGTTTATCACCAAGTCATGTGCCTACCAGAAAACATCCTGCTGGTCCAACATAGCCCTCACAGCCTCATCCTGCTGCTGGTTTCTTTAATTCTCTGAATCTGATCATCATCAAACTTAGTTCCTCTCATCTCGAGAGCATACACCTCTATCACCGACAGGTACACATCTCTGAACTACTCACTCAACTCATAGTCAAAGATTGTCATCACGCATGGAACACTCCTATGCTCTCATGCTCAAGGCCTCAACACGTGCCCAAGCCTCCGCTTAGACGCATCACAGACATACTGGCCACCTGGCCCGGCCTCTCGGCCCTTGTGACATCATAAGCAAGGCATCTTGCTCTATGTATGGCGGATCACCATCAACGCCAACCACAGTATGAGATCAGAACTCACACCCGTGCTATCCCATCGGGAGCTACCCCTTACGCATGGACTCACGTATATGGTACCTCCGAGAATAGACACTCAACCGCAACGGGACACACCTATCTCTTGGTCTTAATGGATCATCATCACCCATGAGCAAACCAACTAGAAGGAAACCCATCTCCTAGGGAGGTCCGTATCTACATTGTCTTTATAGAACACTGCTTCCTAGAAGCGTGTACCCTCCAGAGCATGAATGGAGAAGCTATCACATAAACATATCAAAAAGATATATATATATACATATATTACCTTGCCTCAAGTCAGAAGCTCTGATTGTTTCTCTGGTACCTCTGGAGACGATCTCTGTCTGGTTGTCCGCCAAAGGACACTTTTTAGCATAGTGGCCATGCTTGCCACATCGGTAACATATGAGCTGACCCGTAGGGCATACTCCCCAGTGACTACTCCCACAAGTATCACACTTGGGAGCTGGACCTGGTCTCTGCAGAAATTCTCTTCGACTGGGCCCCCTCTAGCGTCCATTAGTCGAAAATGAGACTCCCAACTCTTTGCCTTTTCCCTTCACAGCTGGGTCAGGATCACTGAGTCTCCTCGCTCTCTGTCCCACCGAGGAAGTAGGCTGCTTGCCCCGATGTCTACGGAGCTCGTCCTCAACTTGGCGACACTGTCTCACCAAGCTATCCATGTCGCGGGATCCACTACCAGCAACCAGCTCCTCGATGCTCTCCCTAAGTCCCCTCTGGAACTTAGCAGCAAGGACATCAGCATCAAGCATGGATCTCTTGAAGTGGGCATATTTGGCTAGCTCGTTAAACTTAGCCAAATACTCATCCACAGTCATGTCCCCTTGGACTAGACTGTCAAACTCTGCCTGTTTCTGCTCTCTAGCATCCCTGGGAAAATACTTGTCCAGGAAACAGGCCTCAAACATTTGCCAGATAATAACTTCTCCCCGGCCTCTCAGCAACTCTGTCGTGGTCATCCACCACTCATGGGCATCGCCCTACAGCATGTAGGTCGCATACAGCAACCTCTGTTGATCTGGACACTCCATCACCGTAAAGATCTTCTCCATAGCCTGTAGCCATCTAGCTGCAGCAACCGGATCATAACCGCCATGGAAGGCCGGAGCATCTTCCCTCGGCTTGCAACATCAACCTCTGTCTCAACATGGAACATCTGGTCCCCTCTCAGGTGGCTCCCACCAACCTGATGGCGACTTCCCTCGCCCTCGAAAGCAGGAGGTGTGGGAAATACTCTGTCATCCATCCTCAGGACTCTTACCTCCTCTAACAACTCCTGATGAGCCTTCATCAAGGCTTCATACCTCTCTCTACCAGCAGCCATCTCACGTTGCATATCCTCCTGAATCTGCCTACTTGCAGCTACCTCTTGCTGCATGGCTGCCAATGCAGCTGCCACTGGATCAGCCTGGGCATCGGTCGCCCTACTGTTGTTTCTGGATCTCGGCATGACACTGCACATGTACACCAAAAGTGAGTTGATCAAGCCCACAATTAGTGTACCCACATGCAATGCTCATGTCAGCTCAAACAACAGTCAAAGGCAACACACAATTCCATACATAATGCTTCCATCAAGAAACCGCTCTAATACCATTAAATGTAACACCCCGTAGGCCTCTAGTGTATTAACATTCATAATATCAAATTAGCGCTTAAAACGTTATTTATATACTGTGCGAAAGCGATAGAATCGAATTTTCTTGATCACATTATGTATGGAATATAAAAACACATCGCACAACATCATAAAATCAAGCCCCTGTTGATCCAGTATAACAAAAACACAACATAATAGGCAGATATACAGAAATCACAACAAGGATATTCAGGAGGAATCATCATCAAATACATATAACAACAGTTCTGTACATATATACATCTCAGAGTTCAAACCACACTTGTGGTTATACAAAAGAATATGTACAGCATAACAGGTGAGCACACGCACCATGTCTCTACACAGAGAAAACAAAACAGGCATCAACCACGATGCTTCACTTTACTCTTCAACTGCAGCCCATAGCCATGCAACAACCTCTACTAGGGCCTCCTGCCCTGTGGCCGCTCTTCTCTGCTTGAAGAACCACCTGTAAAACCACAGCCCCAACAGGGGTGAGATAAACATCTCAGTAAACTCAGGGTTCTGGGAGATCCTCCCTTCCCCTAATTCACCTCCAACACACACAAACAAATCCTCAATAATAGCCTAGGACATCATTCTAGCTTTCATAACCCGGCTACCAGGGTAATATCAAACAAGTGTCATCCTTGGACACCATTAGCATCAAAGGTGCAACACCTCATGCTAGTTCTCACAGCCATCTCATAGAGAGCAAAACCATAATCATGGCATCCAAACTCATACTGGCTCCCACAGTTGTCTCACAAAGGTACCATAACATAGTGTCAACCACTGGACATTTTCCATATCAAGGAGGCACCGCCTCATGAACTATATAGCATATTGCCTAAGGCAACCACTCAGGACTTCACTCATCCAGATATGGCTCATCTAAGAGGCTTTCATCCCCTCGGGATTCCTTCTCTTAGAGATACAACATATCTGTATATAGCCTGGCCTGGGGAAGAACATCCATACAGGGCAATCATTCCCAGGACTTCCACAAACACTGGCCTGGAATGAACATCCATACAGGGCAATCATTCCCAGGACTTCCCAGTCACATGCCTGAGAGAGATCATCCCACACCAGGGGCACTCCATCCCTCAGGGCTTCCAGTCCAATTCCTGAGAGAGATCATCCCACACAGAAGGCACTCATCCCTCAAGACTTCCAATCCAACGCCTGAGGAGATCATCTCACACAGGAGGCACTCATCCCTCAGGACTATCAATCCTCTGCCTGAGAGAGATCATCCCACACAGGGGCACACATCCCTCAGGACTTTCATGGCACCTCCTAAGGAAGATCATCCATTCTGGGCACTCATTCCAAGGGAGTCCATCATACCTATTCTGCTGGCCAGAGAAATTCATATAACATGATACTATTCCAGTATCTACTTTATCATCAATCTCAGACCACACATGTAGTCTGTCTCTCATAAACAATCACAGAACACTATACCAGTGTTCATCAATCACGGGGTCCAACCCCTCACGCACCTGTGCTCACAGGTGTTTAATCTACCCAACACTATCACAGTGTCTATCCTGGGTATATATATATATATATATATATATATATATATATATATAACCAAATCCTAACACTATTCCGGTGTTTAGCTAATCATAAACATCAACAGGCCACATTGGCCTTTCTCATGCAACATGCATATATCTCAGCAATTACATATATATCAATTGTATAGCATAACAACCATCACCCACTTGGGTGGCAAACAAGAGTAAGGGAACATCCCCAAGAATGATGAGCTTACCTGGCAAGTCGTGCCTTCAGCTCCAACCTCGAACGATGGTCTGCGTCACTGACACCCGCGGTGTCAAGCCCTACCAAGGCATACAAACGCACATCACAGACCATTCAAGCATATAATTATGCATAAGCTCATCATGCAGTCCTCAACTGCCACAAAGAAAGGAATTCTCAGTCCTTTCCATAAACCCAAGTCATCTACCCTATGGTTCATCAAGCTCATCCATCACAAGCCTTTCCATAGACCTTCAGTGGTCTATCTCAACTCAACCATGGCCTCAGAGTCATCACAGACTCAATACAAGCCATCCATACTGAGCTTAAAGCTCCCACAACCCAAATACACAGGGGTTTCCATAGGGTTCAAATGGTCTATCTCACAAGACACTGTTTCCATGGCCTCTCAGGCACATCAAGCTCATCACCAAGGCTCTTGCATGTCCCAATATCAAGTGACTCAATCCAAGTCACACATGCACAACCTAGAGCCATAACCAATGTTCACCAAATCATAAACCAAGAGCTAACCCTTCATCCTCTCATCATTCTAAACAAGTTTCTCTAAAGGACCCAGAGCTAACTCTAGCTCTATCACAAATGGTTCACTATTCACCCAAAACCCCAAATCACAAATCAACCCAGGAATTTCGAGTTTCTTACCTCAGTGGCGACAAGGAAGGCCTCTGGGACACTCCTTCAAGCTTGGGTGTCCGTGGGTCGTTGTCGTTCCTCGCCAAACTCGAATTCTCCAACTTCTCTTCAAAGATGGGTTCTCAGCTCGTGGGGTTTCAAGGTGAAATGGATGAAGGATTTAAGATCACTAGAGGTTTCTAGGAGGTTTGATGGGTTTAGGAAGTGATTTGGGTGAAGAAGCAAGGTCAAGGGAACTTGGGAAGCTCTCCCATGGCAGAAAGGGCGCTGGGGGAATAAGAAGAGAAGGTTTTCTCTTCAGAAATCGCGATTCCCTTTTATACTGGGCCTGCCAAAGGTCTGGCGCTGATCACGCCACCTCTGGCGCGCCATCTCCACCTACCTTTTGGCGCCACCCGCGCCACACCCGCGCTGGGTGGCGCCACACCCGCGCTCCCAGCGCCAACTTCCAGAAACCCTGGCGCCATCAGCGCCACCGCCGCGCCCTCAGCGCCACCATCCAAGACCTGTGGCACTACCCGTGCCATCCCTGGCACTCCTGGAGCTGGCTGCAAACACAGGCACCCCTGGCACCAATCTCCAGAGACCATGGCGCTCTTCACGCCAATCTAGCTCCCTTGGCGCCATGTTCCAATGATTCTGGCGCTGATCGTGCCAATCCTGGCGCTGATCACGCCACACACCAGTCATGGTTTTCTCAGCATGACTTCTGGCGCTATCCGCGCGGCACCCCACGCCATTCGCGCCAGAATTCTGGGGTATTATATAAATCACCACCTTTGATCCAATCAGATAAGATCTAAATTTTTCCAAGGCATATACTATTGCAAGCAGTTATTTTTCCGTTGTTGCATAATTAATTTGTGCATCATTTAAAACCTTGCCTGCATAGTGTATAACATGGAAAACTTTATTCTTTCTTTGTCCCAAAACTGCTCCCACTGCATAATCACTCGCATCGCACATAATTTCAAAATCAAGATTCCAATCGGGTGCGGTGATTATGGGGGCAGAGATCAGTTTCTGTTTCAAAGTTTCAAAGGCTTGGAAGCAAGAATCATCAAACTGAAATGGGACTTCTTTGTTTAAAAGATTGCTAAGTGGTTTAGCAATTTTTGAAAAATCTTTTATGAACCATCGATAAAATCCTGAATGTCCCAAGAAGCTTCGAATAACTTTGACATTGCTTGGTGGAGGTAATTTCTCAATGACATCCACTTTAGCTCTGTCCACCTCAATGCCTTTCATGGAAATCTTGTGACCTAACACAATGCCTTCTGTCACCATAAAGTGACACTTTTCCCAATTTAGAACAAGGTTAGATTCAATGCAACGTTTTAAAACAATATCAAGGTTAGATAAGCATGAATCGAAAGAAGTACCAAAAACAGAGAAATCATCCATGAATATTTCAAAACTTTTTTCGACTAAATCAGAAAAAATAGAAAACATGCACCGTTGGAAAGTGGCGGGAGCATTGCATAAACCAAAGGGCATCTTCCTATATGCAAAAATACCAAAAGGGCATGTGAATGTTGTTTTCTCTTGGTCTTGTGGATCAACACAGATTTGGTTATATCTAGAGTAACCATCAAGAAAACAATAGTATTTCTTACCTGCTAGCCTCTCTAGCATTTGGTCCATGAAGGGCAAAGGAAAATGATCCTTCCGAGTGGCATTGTTGAGCTTCCTATAGTCAATGCACATTCTCCAACCAGTGATAGTGCGTGTTGGAATCAACTCATCTTTATCGTTCTTTATTACTGTCATACCACCCTTTTTAGGCACCACTTGAACGGGGCTCACCCATTGACTATCTGATATAGGGTATATCATTCCTGCTTCTAGCAGCTTTACTACCTCTTTTCTCACTACTTCCTTCATGGTTGGATTCAGACGTCTTTGTGGTTGTGTAACAGGTTTAAAGTCTTTTTCCATTAAAATTTTATGCATGCAGTATGAAGGATTGATACCTGTTAAATCTGACAAGGTCCAACCAATAGCCTTACTGTTTTGTTGTAAGACGTCCACCAATATCTTTTCTTCATCCTCAGAAAGATTTGCATTGATGATTACTGGTTTCTGAGAATTTCCTGCAAGAAAAACATATTTTAAATGTGAAGGAAGTACCTTAAGTTCCAGCTTTGGTTCTTCTTCCTTCTTTTCTTCTTTTAGTTCTACAAAGAGGTTTTGATCAAGAGGTACTTCTTTGCATGAATTTAATTGATGAAGATACTTTGAGGTGTCGTCATCTCCATCTTTTTCTTGAGTTTTAGTCAAAGCTTTCTCTAAGCCATCTTTCTTCTGAAGGAATCTTCTAAATAACTTCATCGAGAACATCCACTCTAAAAAATTCTTTCTTATCTACAGGGTACTTGATGGCTTCAAAAACATTAAACTGAACTTCATCATCATGAACTCTGACAATGAGCTTTCCCTCATCAACATCAATCAGCACCTTGGCAGTCTTCATAAAGGGTCTGCCTAGAATCAATGGTACTTCACTGTCTTCATCCATATCCATGACTACAAAGTCAATGGGGAAGAAGAATTTGTCGACTTTCACCAACACATCTTCAATGACGCCATAAGGATGCTTAATAGATCTATTAGCTAACTGCAACGTCATCCTAGTAGGCTTAATTACAATTGCTCCTATCCTCTTAACCATGGATAGTGCTATGAGGTTGATGCTTGCACCTAAGTCAAGAAGAGATCTTCCCATAGATAAATTACCAATAGTAACAGGAAATGTAAAGCTACCTGGATCCCTAGACTTTTCTGGGAGAGTTGATAAGTGCCACATTTCAATTAATGTCATGTTTAAAATATTGGCACTTATCTTTTGATTTCTTTCATTTAGCTTATAAATTTCCCTAAAACCTAGTTAATTAGCACCTTATACTTGTGTTTAAAGTGTTTCGGAAGATTAATCTAATCATATTTTATATTTTGATAGATTCTGTGGATTTCCGAGGCTTCCGGATATCAAAGCAAGCAAAGAAGGCTTATATAGCAAGTATGGGAGGTGCAACCAGCATTTCAGGCCCAGAAACCGACATGGCCCAAAGCTTTCTTCAACATTAAGACTTTAACTCGCCCAGGCGAGTGAACATAGGCAAAATCAGTGGCCTGGGCGAGCTACAAGTTCCAAAAAGATAAGTTAAGCTGGCCCAAGCGACCAGAACATGAAGAAATTGGTGGCCTGGGTGACCAAAGCTGGCTGGTGGTGATTTCCTATAAATAGGCCACGAATCCATGGAGTTTTGCATATTTTTTGGAGATTCTCTCTCCCTCACTAGCCTTAGACTTGTTCTTAGGGTCTAGGTGCTTAAATATTAGTATTAAGTAGGTTAAGAAAGTGAGAGAAGTGAGGATTAGCGTGTAAACTCTGCCGGAGAGAAGCGAGGATGGGAACGTTCAGCAGCTTCTTCTGAGAGGAGGTTCTCTCCATGCTGAGCTAGCTTCTTAGAGGTTGGATGTAATCTTCTTAACCCTATACTTCTTATAATATTCATGCATGAATCATTCTATTTCTTATTGGTAGTTTCGTTCTGCGCTTAATGCTTGATCCTACTTGATCACTATTATCACGACCTTAAATTCCTAAGTGAGACTGGAAAGTAATCTTAGGGTTTGAACCGAATGAAATTACTCGTTACGTTACGTTGCTAGGAATAGAGCATAATGTTTCGATCGCATTAAACACGTGAATATGATCTTAATGCTTGGGTATTTAATTAAGTATGTGAGGAATCGATATTTGGTAAAATATCCTTAGAACTTGGATGCGAGGAATGGATTCAAGGTAACTTAGGGTGCATCAATAAGAATAGACAGTGATTTATGCATGGTAAATATTAATTGAATATAGGACGTTAAAAATGATGAAATCCAATCTCGCTTTTTCATAAATATATTTTCATTTTCGTTAAGTTTAGTTAATTTACTTTACTAGCATCAACAAATGAAATATCGTTCAACCTACTTGTACATATCTATTCAACTGTTTAATTTATTTGGATTAACTGAGTAAGCTCAAGTCCCTGTGGAGACGATCTTTGTAAATTTGAAACATACAACGATAAAACGGTACGCTTGTCGTGGTAAAATTCCTAACATGTTTCTGGCGCCGTTGCCAGGGACTTGAGTCACTCGCTCAGTTCTTTCAAATTTAATTTCTCAGTTGAATAGGACTTTTTCTTTGCTTTTGTTATTTTTAAACTTTGTATAAATTATCTTCTGTTTTATTTTCTTTCCCTAACCTCGGTACTTACAAATTATTGCAAGTTTGTTCTTTTTCCTTTTGAGGTAAATTTCTTGCAGTTACATCGATATTTACTTTAGAAAATTACCAAAGGAAAAACAAACAGTCAAAAAAAAAGCTACCGAGAGAAACTTCTTCTATTTTTCTACTTCACCTATAAAAGCTACTTCTAAATATGGCTGAAAGAGGAGAAGAAGAAAATAGACCACAAAGGAGGACTCTGGGTGATTATGCGTATCAACGAGGACCAAAACATTACAATAGCATAGTCATTCCTCCTTTCAGTAAAAAAGTTGTGGAATTGAAGCCGGCATTGCTCAACCTTATTGGATCACATCCTTTTGTCGGACTAGATCATGAAGATCCATATACTCATTTGTCCACCTTCATGGAGCTGTGCAGTACCATGGAAGCCTTTGATGCAGATGCTGAAGCTGTCTATCTCAGAGCTTTTCCGTTCTCCTTGGCAGGTAAGGCAAAGGTATGGCTTCAATCCCAACCTAATAAAAGTCTAGCACTTGGGAAGAAGTGGAGGAGAAATTTATTGCTAGATTCTTTCCTCCATTTAGATTCATAAATGCAAAATCAGCAATTGCTACTTTTTCCCAAGGGTATAATGAACCTCTCTGTGAAACATGGGAGAGATTCAAATCTTTACTGCGTAAGTGTCCAAACCATAACTTTGATGATATTGCACAGTTACATATTTTCTACAGTGGTTTGAGACCCCAAACCAAGATGATTCTTGATGCCTCAGCTGGAGGTACGATGATGTCAAAGAGCCCGGAGGAAGCAATTATAATCATTGACTCCATAGCAACCAGTGATTATCAATCTCATCATGATAGATCTTCGATTCAAAGGAAAGGTATAGTGGAGCTGGATACTCAGAATGCAATTCTAGCTCACAACAAGCTCTTGACTCAACAAATAGAGGCCTTGACCAAACAAATAGGCCAACCTCCTCAACTAAATGGTGATTGCCAACAAGAAGGGCAAACTTATTATATGCAGAATCAGACCAGACCTCAACAGAACTTCCAAGGAAATTATCAAGGCTACAGAGATGGTCCAAGTTCTTATGGCTGGAAGCAGCAATATGAAAATGCATATTATGGTCCCACTAACTCTTCTTTTGCATGTCCCTCTAACAACTCTTATGTAGGTTCTTCAAATAGGGTTCCACAACAAGAA
>PYAF01006283.1:47149-63917 GCA_007407185.1 Glycine tomentella | reverse complement strand
GTGAGGTTCTGGGGATTTGTGTTTATCAGATGATGGCCCCAGGCGTGGGACTAAGTTCCAGAGAACTTATTCCCTGGATATGTGTCACACATATGATGAATACATATAGATATGAGATGAGGAAGCCGAGATGGCTAATAGTTATTATATGAGATGAGGTTTAAGCTCATGGAGCTTGAGGTAGTCTACGTACTAGACAAATGATTTCTCAGTGCAGAGGTTGAGGGCACAGGCCTTGTTAGGCGCCCATAACATTTAGTATGGGAGAGATGTTTGATAGTGAATCAGGGGGAGGAAAGACCTCCAAGAACCCTGGACTTACTGAGATTTTTATCTCACCTCGTGTGGGGTTATGTTGCAGGTACGTAGGATGAAGAAGATGGATTTCTTTGTGAGGGAAATCAATAGGATCAAGCATTGTGAACTGCTTGGACTAGCATCTGTGAGCGTGGAGCTTTCTGTGGTGTATACATGGTGAGGTAGTTTCTGTCTCCTGTCATATCTTTATAGATATGGTTGTTATCTGCCTGATTTTATTGGTTGTTATTATCTGGATCAATAAGGGCTAGATATATATATATATATATATATATATAACATACTTCTGATTATTGTACCATACATAATGTGTCAAGAAAGGTGATCTAGATATGCTTCCGCAGTTTCTTTTACTTTATTATAGTATTTTGTGTTACTCTGATATTGTTAAGATGTTAATACACTGGGTGCACACGGGGTGTTACATTTTATGGGTTGTATATATATCTACAGGTGATGTTATGTGTATGAGTTTATGTTTCCTCCTGATATCTCTTGTTAGATTGTTGTATCTGCCTATATATTTCTATGCTGAGTGAACTGGATCTTAGGGGCTTGGTATTGATGATTGATGTGTGTTTTATATTCCATGCATAATGAAATCAAGAAAATCGATTCTATCGCTTCCGCACTGCGTTCAGATAACGCTGACAGCGCGCTTATGATATTATTAATGATAACACGTCCGGGGTGTTACAATGGTTATTCTAGATATAACCAAATTTGTGTTGATCCACAAGACCAAGAGAAAACTGCATTTACTTACCCCTTTGGTATTTTTGCATATAGGAAGATGCCATTTGGTTTATGCAATGCTCCTGCTACTTTCAGACGATGCATGTTTTCCATTTTTTCTGATTTAGTTGAGAAGAGCATTGAAATATTCATGGATTATTTCTCAGTTTTTGGTACTTCTTTTGATACATGTCTATCTAACCTTGATATTGTTTTGAAACGTTGTATTGAAACTAACCTTGTGCTTAATTGGGAAAAGTGTCACTTTATGGTGACTGAAGGTATTGTATTAGGTCACAATATTTCTATGCAGGGTATTGAGGTAGACAAGGCTAAAGTGGACGTCATAGAAAAATTTCCTCCACCAAGCAACATCAAAGTCGTTCGAAGCTTTCTGGGACATGCAGGATTTTATCGACGGTTTATTCAGGATTTTTCAAAAATTGCTAAACCACTTAGCAATCTTTTGAATAAAGATGTCCCATTTCATTTTGATGATTTATGTTTACATGCTTTTGAAGCTCTGAAACAAAAACTAGTTTCTGCACCAGTAATCACTGCACCAGATTGGAATCTTGATTTGAAATTATGTGTGATGCAAGTGATTACGCGGTGGGAGCAGTTTTGGGTCAAAGGAAAAATAAATTTTTTCATGTCATACATTATGCAAGCAAGGTTTTGAATGATGCTCAGATTAATTATGCAACCACTAAAAAAGAATTGCTTGCCATAGTGTATGCCTTAGAAAAAATTAGATCTTATTTAATTGGATCAAAGGTGATAATTTACACGGATCATGCCGCAATCAAGTACTTGTTGGTTAAAGCTGATTCTAAACCTCGTCTTATCTGATGGATTCTATTGTTGCAGGAATTTGATTTAGAGATCAAGGATAAGAAAGGATGTGAGAATTATGTGGTTGATCATCTGTCTAGACTCACCAATGAAGCCACCCCAGATCCAGAAATTCGAGAAGAATTCCCCGATGAGAAACTCCTACACATCTCAGAAAGGCCATGGTTTGCAGAGATGGCTAATTTCAAGGCAGTTGGTGCAATTCCAAAAGATTATTCTTGGCACCAAAGGAGGAATTTTCTCAGTGATGCTAAGCACTTTGTATGAGATGATCCTTACCTCTTCAAAATAGGTGCAGATAACCTTTTGAGAAGATGTGTGACCCAAGAAGAGACAAGGAACATTCTGTGGCACTATCACAATTCACCGTATGGAGGGCATTATAATGGAGAAAGAACTGCTGCAAAGATTCTGCAAGTAGGTTTTTATTGGCTGACACTGTTTAAAGATGCCCATGAATATGTACAGAGATGTGATAGCTGCCAAAGGACTGGAGGAATATCAAAAAGGAATGAAATGCCCTTACAAAATATCTTAGAAGTTGAAGCTTTTGACTGCTGGGGAATTGATTTCATGAGTCCATTTCCATCTTTATACTCCAATGAATACATCTTGCTAGCAGTGGACTATGTGACCAAATGGGTTAAAGCAGTAGCTGTGCAAAAAGTCGATTCAAAAACAGTTATCCGCTTCTTGAAGAGAAATATTTTTGCTAGGTTTGGAACACCACGTGTTCTCATCAGTGACGGAGGATCCCATTTCTGCAATGCTCAACTTCATAAAGTCCTCCAACATTATGGTGTTCGTCACAAAGTAGCTTCTCCATATCACCCACAAACCAATGGGCAAGCTGAGGTTTCCAATAGAGAAATTAAAAGAATCCTAGAGAAGACAGTTGCCCAGTCACGCAAGGATTGGTCTCAGAAACTTGATGAAGCACTTTGGGCATACCGAACAGCTTTCAAGGCACCGACTGAGCTCACTCCGTTTCAGTTAGTTTATGGCAAATCCTTCCATTTACCGGTAGAGTTGGAACATAAAGCTTTCTGGGCCTTAAAATTATTTAATTTTGATACTAACCTTGCAGGTGAACAAAGGAAGCTACAATTACACCAACTGGAAGAAATGAGGCTCTTGGCTTATGAGAATTCAAAGCTTTATAAAGAAAATGTTAAATTCTATCATGATAAGAAGCTTGTAAAAAGGAATTTTCATCATGGACAAAATGTTTTGTTATTTAACTCTCGATTAAGATTGTTTCCAGGAAAGCTGAAGTCTAAATGGTCCGGACCTTTCATAGTGAAGGAAGTAATGTCACATGGAGCTGTGACACTTGAGGACCCCAGTACAAAAAGAACATGGACTGTCAATGGAAGCAGACTTAAACCATATTTAGGTGGTGACTTTGAAAGGCTCACCACAGTGATACAACTTCAAGACGTTTGAGCTGCTATGCGTCCAGCTAATACGACGTAAAAGAAGCGCTTCTAGGAGGCAACCTAGTCAGGTATGTTTTTAATTCTTTTTCTTATACTTTTTATAAATATGTAGGCACATATATATTTTCTAAAAATAGTAAATATAGGATATATATATATATTTAACATAATATGTACTCTTTTTTTAAAAAACAAATGGTCATTAACTCACCCAGGCGAGTGAAGTTAGGCCATTTTGGCCGCCTGGGCGAGCCTGCACGCAACAGCCAGGTACAAGCTTTTTATTTGGTGATTCTTTTTTCATTCTTCTCACCTTTACCATTTCCCTTTGCTGTCAATTTCTTCTCCCCTATCCATCTAACTCGCCCAAGCAGTTGTGCAACTTCAATCTCATTCATTTTCCTTGCTTTTTGATCACAAGTAAGTACCTCTTTCTGCATCTACTAAATTTCTAAGTCTTGTTTTTCTTTTGTAGGTTAGCATGATGGTATGTAGTGACCCTTTTGCTTTTATTTTACACAAAAAACTTAACTTAGGTTTTACATTTTAATGCATATGGTTTGTTATGTTTTGAATAATTGGCTGTACATAAGTGTAATTGGTCACCCCTACCTCTCCTTTCTTTGAAAATTTTGGTATAGCTATGTGTCACACTAACCATTTCAAGGTCCAAAACTTAGTGCACACAAGGTGTTTGTTAGTTTGCCACAATGAATTCAGCTTTCATAAATGCATATTTATGGTTCACAAAACTGGTCCTAAATGTATTCACATGTCACATTGATCATAATTTAGGCCACAACATGAAACCATCAATATGTGCATTTTGTGTGAAATACATAACCTTTTGTTTTGACATAATGAAACACTTAATTGGCCAAGGCCATGGTTTGTAAAATTCCAGCACTTAGTTTTGTGTCTTAAACATGATTGTATTGTAAATATCAAAGACAGCATGAAAATTGAATTACATGATTTACCTTGTGCATTAAAAAGAAGAATTGTGTGGAAAAATTGATGTCACAATGGCTGCCATGTCTTGAACTTGTCTTGCATTTTCCTTATTAAAAGTGCTGAAAATGTTTTTGAGTGAATATTTCAGATGGCCCCAAAGAAACTCCAACATAAAAGAGCTAGAAATGAAGGGACTAGTGCACCCCCACAAGAGGACTTTATATATGATGAACAAAGGTTTAGGAGTAAAGAACACCAACTCCGCTTCGAAGCCATACAAAACTGGTCCTTTCTCAAAGAGAGACGAGTTCAACTATTCAATGAGGAATATACTGAATTTGCAGACGAACTCGATAGAAGAAAGTGGAGACCACTAGCCACTACCTTACAAAAGTTTGATCCCAAGATTGTTTTGGAGTTCTATGCCAATGCGTGCCCACTAGAGGGATTCCTGTGTGACAAGAGGTCGTTTGTAAGAGGACAATGGATCCCCTATGACTCAGATGCCATAAACCAATTTCTAGGGAATCCACTTGTCCTCCCTGAAGGACACTTATGCGAGTACATGGAGATGAGAAATGATTTTAATGAAGACGCCATGCAGCAACTTCTTTGCATTCCAGGTATTGATTTTGCTTGTGGTATCACAGGTAATAGGGTAAGGGTAATGAGAAATAACATGACCACTATTACCCAGATATGGATGACCTTGTGCTAAGCAACATCTTACCCAGTGACCACAACTCCGATCTACCAATGAGTAAGTGTCAACTGGTTTATAGTATATTAACCCAGCTTAGCATAGATGTAGCTCAGATTATTTCCGATGCCATTCATCAATTTGTTATCTTAGAGCCAACTAGACATCCTCTAAACCCCGAGCGAGCAAATAAGGCTCTTGGATATCCCGCTCTTATTACTGGGTTATGTCAGTTCTATGGAATCCAAGTCCACCCCTCTAAAAATATCCGCCCTCCTATTAACCGTGCTTTTATTGAGAAACATTGTTTAGCTAGACAGGTAGAGCAGCAACCCGCTACTGAGCCAGCTTCTTTGGAGGAGGTGGGGGGCTCCGCAGCCCAACAGGATCCTGTAGCTGAAGAACCTGTAGCAGAAGGTGGAGAGGCGACGAATGATGTAGAGCAAGACTTGGCAGCATACTTGACAGATCTTATCTGACGGATCTCCAAAAATTTGTGACACTCCTTTTAATTTATTTACCGCTTTCTTTATGTTTTTATATATACTTGCATACTTTGATTTATGCACTTGCACTTTTTTGGGTATTTTTTAGTATTATATGTTTTTGGATATGTGGATTGCCGTAATTGTGTTTCTTTTTGTTGCATTGTTGCATATAGCTTATGTTGGAGCAGTGCATGTGCACAGTTAGACAATATTTTTGGAAATGTGCACTAGAAAAACACTTTTTGATAAAGTTACACTTTTTTGCATATAACATAATTTGTAAATAAAATAGTAACTTAGGACAAAATTTTTTGAGATAAAAAATAGAAATTTTTTTTATATATGGTGTTTTGAAAAGAATCAACTGAAAATGTTTTGAAATTTCTTTTAAAAGATCAGAACCACAAAAATGAAGTTTTTGTATGAACCCTTGAGAAATGAAAAACATGAATAAATGGTCTTTTCAGAAAAATCAAAATCAAGGTTAAAAAGTCTTTTTGCATGGAAATTGATAAATAACTTCAGAGGGAAACAAATGATTTGGTTGAAAACATGAAAACAAACCTTAAGCCCAAGTGAGTGTGTGCATCTAAACAGACATTATATATAGAGAGACCTCACTGATATAATTTATAGTAATTTTGCATGAATTTCTAATTGTCATAGGCATATGATTCATGGATATGATTTAGGCCATCTTTCTTTTTGAATAAATTATTAGCCACTGGCCAAAAAGCTATCCCAAAAATATATCAAATGATTTATCCTTTGAAAACCCCTTTGAGCCTAAACAATAATATTTTTCTTGAAACCCTAACCTAGAATAGGAATTTCATACCCTACCTAAGGTTAGGAGAGCAAAAGGGGAATATTTGTGATAGAAAATTTCTTGTGGATAGTTATGTTATGAAACGAATTTTTGTAGTGGTTATATGTCATCATGTGAAAAAGAAAAAGAAAAGAAAAAGAAAAAGAAATGAAAAAGAAATAAAAGAGAAAGAAAAAGGAAATAAAATTCCTTGAAAAAAGAGAGTTGGGTGAAAATGATAAAAATAAGATGTCTTGGAAAAAGAAAAGGAATAGAAAGTGAAAGATCTAAATTGTCTATATTTCTAGCTTGCTCTCCTAGTCCTAAGGTCTTTTGAATATCCAGAAAAACCAAGATTTCTTTCTAGCCAAAGCCCAGCCATAAAAGACCAAATGATCCATGATGAATATGTATTGTGATTTGATAGGAAATGAACTGCAAATTTTACCTATGATATATCAGTGATGGATGTGAGAGTAAACACTTACCTTTGGGAGAATTAAACACTTTTAGAGGGGTTTTCCTCTGTTTGATATCAGTCAAATGTTTCCTCTGAGGTCTTTTTTGAAATGAAGTGTAAATTTGACTTTAAACCTCATTTTGATTTCATGAAAAATCCATCAAATTGTTTTCTCAAAGTATCAAGGTTAACTACTTTTTGAAAAATCTGTTCTGATCAAAGATTAAGTTGATTCTTGTCAAAACATGATATCTTTACCTTTGCTTGAGGACAAGCAAGATTCTAGGTTGGGGGGAGTTGATAAGTGCCACATTTCAGTAAAACTAGGATTACAATATGGCACTTATCCGTTATTTTAATTGAATTTGTCACGAGATAACCCTTGATGATGATTATGTAAAGGTAAGTCATGCTTTTATGTTTCGAAAAGATTTCGTCCAATTAATTGGTTCAATTTTGATAGGTTTGAAGGTTACGGAAGAACCAAGCTTGCGAAACTAGGAGCATGGGGTGGACTAAGCAAAGGAGGGGAAGTTTCAACAGCAAAATAGGCCCAAAAGACACCAAGGCCCATCAATTTCTTCACCATTAAGCTTCCAAGTCGCCTAGGCCAGCCTCCCAAGCGTTATTTGGTCGCCCAGGCCACTCCAAGTTCCAAGAAAGCAGCCTTAACTCACCCAGGCGAGTGAACTTAGGCTAAACTAGGCACCTGGGCGAGTGGACCAAGCAGGAGAGCCTTCCTTATAAATAGTGGACGAAAATTGGAAGAAAGGCATCATTCTTTCACTCATTTTCTCTCCTAGGCTCTTGCTTGCTCTTGTTTCTTGTTTGTGTAGTTCCTAAGTGAGTGTAGAACTTAGGGAAGTGAGGCTGAGTGACTTTTGTAAGGAGATTCTACCGAAGAGAAGGTCAATGACGAGCTTAGTCGGTGATTCTCTTGAGGAGGTTCTGCCCATGTTCGCTTAAACTTCTCTAAGGATTGGACGTACTCTTCTTATCCCTATGCTCTTTTAATTATTTATGCATTGTTCTATTTCTTGTTGGTGATTTTATTCTACGCTTAACGCTTGATTCTAATTAACCATTAGTTTCATGAAATTAACCCTAAAGGCGACTGGAAAATAAATTTAGGGTTTGAACCGAATTTAATCACTCGTTACGTTACGTTGCTAGGAATAGGGCTTAATGTTTTGATTGCATTAAACACGTGATTAAAGTTCTTAAGGCTTGGGTATTTAATTAAATATGCGAGGGATCGATATTTAGTAAAATATCCATAGGACTGTAATTGTGATGAATCGAATTAGGGTTACTTATACGTGTGCTGCAATAAGAATAGAACATGCATAGGTAAAATCAATTAAAAAGGGATAAGCAAGACGAAATCCAATCCTATACTTACTTGACTTGTATCCGTTTATTTATTTCATCTCCCGTAATTGTTTATTTGTTCTCCGTTATCTTATTTTACATTTTCCGCAACAACAAACAAACAAATGAATCTTCGCTTTCTATCTGTATATAACTACTAAACTGTTAATTTTAATCAACCGACGTAAACCCAAATCCCTGTGGAGACAAACTTTTATTCGAAACTTACAGCGATAACAACGGTACGCTTGCCGTGGTAAAATTCTTAACAGTAACCTTTAACCCTAGCAAAATTAAACATTTGATTGGACGAAAATCTTTTCAAAATATGAAAGCATAACTTACCTTAATATATCCATAATTTAACTAGGTTTCTAGGGTTAACTTGTGAATAAATCAATTAAAATAACGGATAAGTGCCACATTTGAATTCTATTTTTACTAAAATGTGGCACTTATCAAAGAAGCCTATCCAGCCTTGTTTGAGTCAGGTCAATTTCGGGGAAGAAATTTCTAAAAGGGTGAGAGAGTTGTGACGCCCTGGAATTTCAATAACTGAAAATAAATGTTTGATGTATTGGTTGTATTATGTTATTTCTTGCTTAATTTGTATTAGTTGAAGTGTTGTGTGAATTATCCTTATGCAACTGCTTGGTATGGATGTACGTTAACAGGATTTTGTTTGATTTGCATTGGAACAGCTTGCTTAGCAACATTAGCTTGCTAATTTGCATTGGAACAGCTTGGTATGAATTACTTTCTCTAGAAAGAATTGCACTTAGCGACATCGGCTCACTAAGTGGAATTCCCGCCATAAGAAAAATTTTACTTAGCGTAAAATGTTTAGCTTAACACCAAAAGTTGAATTTCGCTTAGCAAGATGAGCTCTTTAAATGAGTCTTGCAAGATTATAAATACAACAACAACTTGAAATAACGTATATTTCCCCTTCTTTCTCCCTAAACCCTCGCCCAGAAACCCTTAACCTCCTCCTTCACCACCCACGACCACCAGTGACAACCACCGCTTGACCAAACCACCGCACCGAGTGGAACACTTGAATCTTCAAAAACCAACTTGAAGAATCGGTAAAGAATGAAGCTCTTGACCTTTCCTTCACAGTTTCTTTGAGGTAACCATAATTTCTATGCCTTTTCCTAGTTTGTTTTAGCCTATCCTTGCATCCTTTGTGATTTGGTTACCGTTATTAGATGTTTTTATGTTTCCTTTGAAAAACTCTTGAAAATGAGACGTTGTAAAAGTTGCATATTTATAAAATTGATTTTATTTTTGTGAGCTTTGCAGAACCTTGATCACATTAGCGTGATCAAAACTTCAAAATGATGTTTCCTTGATGTTGATCCCAAAAACACCACTGTACCCCTTTTTAAAATTGAACGGGTATTTAACCCAAAATGTTAGAAATGATCCTATCTTTGAAATCTATATTGAATTGTCTTCGATTTGGTATATAGAGCTCTGTGTTTGGATCAACAGATGTTAACCTAAGAATCTCTAAACGATGTTGCGAGGAACTATCATAGAGCTATAGATAGGTGACGAGAGTTTATTATTTGTTTATAGCTTTTGATACCATAGGTGGGGTTTGGGAACCCAATTATGGGGTTGTATGTTTGTTCCTGTTGCATGATGGTTTTCGAAAAAAAATTGTATTTTAAACTATAGGATGTGATATATTTATTATTGACGAATAAAACTGTGAATAAAGTTATTGTATTGATTATATTTTGGGAAAAAGTCCTAATTATAGAGGAGACTCTATCAAAAAATTTATATTTGTTCTCTTGGTACTTCTTTTATTAAATATTTAGATGGGTTAAAAGATTGTTTTGTATACTACAGTTCTTCTCTTTAATTTAGAATTTTTCCTAAAATATCAATCTCAATATATTACAAATTATTATTACATGTGATTTATGTTGTCTGAAGACATGGGGAATGTGAATCCCAAGCACGAGTTTATACGTATGTATGTGTAATGTGATTGTTTGTGATGTTGATGATGATATTGAGAAGAAATGATGTTGATGTTAGTTTCCATGAAATTTTGATAACTGAAAATATATGTTTGATATATTTCTTGTATTATTTACTTACTTTATTAATTTGGATTAGTTGAAGTGTTGTGTGAATTATCCTTGTTCAACTGCTTGGTGTGGATGTTAGGCTATGCGGAGTTTGATTGATCTGCACTGAAATTGTGTGATTATGAGTTTGACCCAAAACCTATTTTGGTAAAATCACAATTCCAGATTGGTTAACCGTTGGATTGCCTTCAAATTTTAAAGGTAGGCTCCTGACCCACATATGTAACTTTTGATTATTGGGATTTGGGAAATAACATCTATAGCATGAGATATTAGCTTTTCATAGAAGCAGTGAAAATTTTAAAAATTGGGTCAGCTCACCCAGGCGAGCAGAATTCGCTTGGGCGAGTAAAGGCGGCTACAAATACATGCAGCAGCGTGAAATCACGAATTTCGTTCTTGTTCCAAACAGCCACCCAAGTCCCCCACCCTCGGCCATCGGTGATCGCCACGAGCCGCCGTCGCTTTCCATCGAACCACCACATAGAGAGGAACACTTTAATCAAAGTGGAATCTTCAAAACTCAACTCGAGGATTCAATAGAGAACGGAGCCTCCAATCCTCCCTTCGCAATTTATTCAATGTAATCATGTTTTATATGCCTTCTCCTAGCTAGTTTGAACCTCTCTTAGTATCTTTTGTAACTTGGGCACCGTTATTGGATGTTTTTACACTATCTTTGAAAAACCTTTGAAAATGAGATGTTGTAAAGTTACATTTTTATAATATCGATGTCATTTTTGTGACCTTCGTTGAGCCCCAATTGCATTGGTGTGATCAGAATTTCAAAATGATGTCCTTTTTGATATGTGGACTTCCAAAACACCATTTTAGTCTCTTTTAAATTTAAGTGGGTATTTGACCCCGAATATTAATATTAACCTTGTTTTTGAAATCTATACTAAATTATCTTCGAGTTGGTATATAGAGCTCAGCCTTTGGGCCAAAGCACATGAGCTTAAGAGATTTCAAAACGACGTTACAAGGAGTTGACGGAGGGATATAGATAGGTGAGGGGAGTTTATTATTCATTTATAGCTTTTAATACCATAGTTGGGGTCAAGGAACCCAATTATGGAGATGTATGTTTGTCCTTGTTGTGTATTGGATTTCAAGAAAAGATGTGTTTTAAACTAATGGGATGTGATATATCTCTTATGTATGAATGAAATTGTGATTGATGTTGTTGTTGTAATGACTAGATTTTTTTTGGGAAAAGTCTTAATTACGGAGGAGACTCTGGCAAAAAATTTATAATTTGTTCTCCTAAAATATCAGTCTTGTGGTATCATGGATTGTGAATGTATGAGATTTGTGTTGTCTGAGGACCTGGGGAATGTGATTCTTAGGCATGTGTTATATGTATATATGTGGAATGTGATTGCTTGTGCTGCTAATGATATTGAAATGAGATTATGTTAATGATTATATTAATAAGAGATGATGTTGATGATTATATTAATATGAAATGATATTGACATTTATGATGATGATATTGAAATGAAATGATGTTGATGTTGTAAATGATATTAAGATTGAGATGATGTTGATGTTGATGATGAAATAGATGAGAGATGATGTTGATGTTAATGATGTCATCGTGATGGATTTATGTTGTGTATGGACATAGAGGGTGTAGTGACTTGTTCGATATCCTGGGAGGGAAGATGACGCGTTTAAGAATTTTAAGCATCCCTTGAGAGGGAAAAGGATTTCTTATAATTTTTAACTATCCACGATTAGTACATTGATGGGCCCATGTTTCATACTTCATAATTGCATGGAAATAGAATGGTGGTAGTGAGTATCGCGGGTACTTGGGGGCATATCACTTTGTTTGGAACTCCCTTGTGACTCTGCTGATCACCATGGGGGGAGAGTGGCCTATGCACGACAGGGTGACCTCGACGAGCTACTGCATCATTTTCCTAAGTGAGAGTGTCATGTGGCCACGCTTAGGGCTATTTCCTGATGAATGGTACCACATTGCATTTGAGAGTTCAGTCAAGTGCATGCATCATTCTGAGTATAATTGATTTGAATTGTGGAAAATGTTGATGACTTGTTTGTTGAGTGTGTGTTGAACTGATTGCGTACTAAGAATAATTGTGGTTATTATTATTGTTTTCTTGCTAATCATTTTCATCTGGTGTTTGTTGATCTTGCATAATAAACTCACCCTTGCAATTTTGTACTTGTGGTTGGTACCTTTGATGATCACGAACCTTCGTTCGAGGGAGCAGATGAGCGGTAATAGGTGATATTGGAGAGAGATCCTTTTGTTAGAGTTGCCAAGCCAATGTGATAACGTTGAAATTTATTTTGGGAGAGAGTTGTGTTTTGTTATCAACTCTTTTTTAGTTGGTTCCTTGTTTCTCTTTGATCGGATATGTAATCTCAAGCTTATACATACATATGTAAAAATTGAATTATGTTCTGACATGTGAATGATATGTATTTGTTTAATATATATACATATATATATATATATGTATATGTATTTAGTTATGTATTTGTGCGTTTTTTATGAATGCATTACCGCAAGAAATTTACCCTCATTTTCACAATCAAATGAATAGAGTTTTCGTTTAAAATTTCAAAATTATAAGTTTAGAGTAGTGATATCGTAGCGACGAGACAGGTCATCACATTAATGATTATATAGAGATGACATGATGTTAATGATTACATAGATATGACATGATGTTAATGATTACATAGAGATGAGATGATGTTGATGATGACATCGAGATGAGATGATGTTCATGTTGATGAGGTCATTGAGATGATTGCATGTTGTGTATGTAAATGGGGGTGCAGTGCCCATCTGAATATCCTAGGAGAGGGAAGGTGATTTGGTTTAAAATTTTTAAGCGTTCCTAGAGAGGGAAGGGATTGTTTAAAAATTTTAACTATTCAAGGTCAATGCATTGTTGGAGTTCATATTTCATACTACATAATTATGTGGAAATAGTATAAAATTTTTCAGTAAGTACCTGTAGTTTTTGATGAGGAAAAATGTTGGTACTTGGGACACATCAGTTGGTTTTTAACTCCCTTGATACTCATGTTGATCAACATGAGGGGGAGTGGCCTGTGCACAATTGGGTGACCTTGACAGTTGCTGCTATGTTTTCCTAAGTTAAAGTGTCATGAGGACATGCTTAGGCTATTTCTTGATGAATGATACCCCATTGCATTTGAGAGTGATATTGCTTTGTCGAGACGCATCAAAAACAATTTTACTAAGCTAATTCTATAGCACAGAGCTAACCTAGGTCGACTTAGAGACACGATCAATATGGTTCTAGCTTCAAGTCATTGGTAATAATAAGGGGGGTTTTTTCAAACAGTTGGTATGCGTAAAGTAAAACATGCAAGAACACAAACTAAAATTAAAGAACGATGCAAAAATTAACAAGATTATCTAGGAGTAAAGTAAAACAGATTAGAAAGCATCAATCCAATTCACCAACCCAAGCTATTTGAATCATCATCATTCCCATAAGTTGATTCTAGCATGAACATTCATTCAATCTCAATAGAAGCACTTCAATCGATTCTACTCCTAAATTGATTGAAACCACAACCCTAACTGAAATATCATTCAATTAATCTTGTGATTATCATTTGAAATTAAGACATGAATCCATAATCCTAATTCACTTTCAATCCTAAATGCATTCATAATCATGAAAACATAATAGAAACTGAAGAAGAAGGTGAATATTCAAGTAGAATTCAAAATACCGAACCAGAACTCCAATTCTTCTCTTGCTTGAGTTAGATCCTTGGATTGATTAATGAATTAGCCTTCCATGATGATCACCAAGGAAAACCCCATGAAATGAGTGCAGAAAAATGGAAGAATAGCAAAATGGAAATGAAGAAGATGAAGAACACTTGAGAGAAAATGAAGAACAAGCTCTTGATTCTAAAAACTAAAGAAAAGAAATGTAAAACTTGTTTATTGAATTGTAAAGTGTGCTGTCCAAGTTTCACTAAAGTCACTAATATAAATAGTGACTAAATTCTGAAAATAGAATGGGCCATAAACAAACCCAACAATCTAATTATTTGTTATTTACAACCATGAAAGTCAAATTCGCAGCCCAAAATTACAAGTGCAGAGGTGCTAACTTCGAAGCTTAAAATGACCCTCTAAATGATAGAATTGGCCTCGGGCTATTTCTAGCAAACCTGTAGATCTTTTCTTTATCTTTCTAGGGACTCCTAGAATGCTCCATTCTAAGACCCATAACACTCTATAGGTCCTGCACAAGTCAGATACGTCAAGTGAGCAAAAATCCGAAAATACGCAACAATTAGCAATTAAGCCCACTTACTTGCCTAGGCCAAAAAATGAATTAGAATAGGAAAATAATGGTCCAAGAGAGGTCAAATAAGCTAAGAAGGATAGAAAAATATTCAACTAAAAGCACTCTATCAGAGAGTTGAGTCAGATGCATGCATCATTCCAAGCATAATTGATTTGAATCGTTGAAAAGTTGATGACTAGTTTGTTATATGTATGTTGAACTGATATACTGTTGAGAATGCTTGTGATGATTCATTATTGTACTACTTTCTAATCAATGTCACATGAATAGTAGTTAATATTTTACAATAAACTCACCCTTGCGTTTTGTACTGTGTGGTTGGTACCTATGATGATCTTGAACTTTCATTCGTGGGAGCAGATGAGTAGCAATAGGTGTCTTGGAGGAAGGTCCTTTTTTTGTTGGAGTCACCAAGCTAACGTGATGATGTTGGAGTTTCTTTTGGAAGGGTTGTGTTTTTTTTTTTTTTTATCAAACTCTTCCTTAGATAATTCCTTGATTTTTTTGTTATTGGGTATGTAAATCTCAAGTTTAGATACATGTAAAAAAAAACTGAATTATATTTTGATATGCGAACGATGTATGTGTAAGGACCCTCATTCTTGGCACCTGACCCCGCGTGATAGTATCATCAGTGATAGAGATCCGAAGTTCACCTCGAGGTTCTGGGGTGCACTTTAAGAGGCTTTTGGAACCCAGCTTAGACTCAGCACTGCTTATCATCCTCAGACAGATGGACAGACGGAGAGGACCATCCAGACTCTGGAGGATATGCTGAGAGCTTGTGCCTTGGAGCAAGGTACTAGCTGGGACAGATATCTACCTCTGGTGGAGTTCTCATACAACAACAGTTTCCATGCCAGTTTGGGTATGGCACCTTATGAAGCGTTGTATGGTCGACGGTGCAGAACTCCGGTATGTTGGACAGAGGTAGGAAAGAAGCAACTCCTTGGACCTGAGATGGTTCAAGAGACCTCTGAGCAGATCAAGATGATCCGAGACAAGCTGATGAAGGCTCAGAGTCGACAGAGGAGCTATTATGATCAGAAGCACAGACCCTTGTAGTTTGAGGAGGGTGATCATGTGTTTCTGAGGCTATCTCCAGTGACAGGCGTAGGACGAGCTTTGGGTGTGAGGAAGCTGAGTCCTAGGTTCATTAGTCCATATCAGATCCTGCAGAAGGTTGGACCAGTGGCATACAGGCTACCCTTGCCTCCCCAGTTGTCAGGACTTCACGATGTGTTCCACGTGTCACAGTTAAGAAAGTATGTAGCTGATACCTCACACGTGGTAGAGCCCGACACAGTTCAGATCCAAGAGAATCTGACAAGTCCTACAAGGCCCATGAGAATTCTGGACAGAATGGAGAAGCAGATCCGCAACAAGACTATTCCCATCGTCAAGGTACAGTGGGAAGGCAGGACACCTGAGGAAGCAACTTGGGAGCGGGAGCAGGAGCTGCTACATATGTATCCCGAGTTGGCTAACAGGTATGTTTCTGAATTTTGCGGACAAAATTCTTAAAAAGGAGGGGTGAATGTAAGAACCCTCATTCTTGGCACATCAGAAAACTCTTTTAAGGGTGTGGCGCGGATGGCGCCAGGGCTGTCGCTGATCGCGCCAGACCCACGGGAAAGTGGCGCTTGGAGCGCCAGATCCACGCTGATGGCGCCAAGATCTCTGGAATGTGGCGCCAGGGGCGCCAGAACGGCGCTGGTAGCGCCAGATTCTCTGGAGGTCCACGCCAAGAGCACCAGAGTTGGCGCCAGGGGCGTCAGTTTTCCCAGTCGGCGCTGATGGTGCCAGGTGTGGCGCTGAGGGTGCCAGAGTCCCTAGAAGCTGGCGCTAGAGGAGCGGGAGCTGGCGCTGATGGCGCCAGACCATCGACATAGTGGCACAGATAGCGCGGGAGGTGGCGCGGATCGCGCCAGAGCTCGGGCAGGGGCACTATTTAAGGCCAAAAACTCGAAAAATGAAGGGGAAAAGCTGTGTTTCTTCTTCCCCACGAACCCCACCTCCATTAGAGCTTACTCCAAGCTTTCTAGGACCTTTTAGCTTGGTTAAAACACCTCCCTATGACCTTTAATCCCTAGAGAAACCTTTGGAAAGCTATAATCCTTCAATTGTTTTCTTGAAAACCCCTTGTGAGAGAGAATTGAATTCTCAAGGAAAACTCAGAGAACTTGAGAGTG
>PYAF01006283.1:13288-23697 GCA_007407185.1 Glycine tomentella | reverse complement strand
GCTAAGCAACTCAGCCCAACAACAACACATGCACCAACAAGAGCCATGGAATCAACATTCACCAAATTCACTTCTAAGAGCTAATCCTACATCCTCTCAACATTCCAAACACATGTTTCAACTGGACCCAAAGCTAATTCAAGCTCTATCAAAAGTGGGTCACTATTCACCCAAAACCCCAACTCACAAATCAAGAGGTAAATCTTAAGTTTCTTACCTCAAAGATGACAAGGAAGGCCCAAGGACGACTTCCCCTAGCCTGGGTAACCACGAATCGTCGTCGTTCCTCGCCGAACTCGAGTTCTACTAACTTCCTTTGAAAAAGGGGTTCTTTGATTTGGGGGGTTTCAAGGAGAAATGAGGAAGGATTCAAGCTCACTAGAGGTTTCCCACAAGGTTTGGGTGTAAAAGCAAGTGTTTAATCGAAGAATGGAGGTCTAGAGAGCTTGGAAGGTCATCAATGGCGGATGGGGCTGGAGGAGGAAGAAGAGAAACAGTTTTTCTCTCCCAAAACGCGAAAATAGCCTTTTATAGGCCCCCTGTACGCGTTCCCGCGCTGATAGCGCCACACCCCACGCTAATCGCGCCACCAATTCGAAAGAAAAAGCTTCCTGGAGCATTCTGGCGCTAATCGCGTCATATCTGACGCTAATCGCGCCAGATATTCGAATCAAAAGGGTCTCCAGACCATACTGGCGCTAACTGCGCCATAAACGGCGCTAACCGCGCCAATTGGGCGCGTCTATGGCGCTAATCGCGCCAAAATGACGCTATCCACACCATAAAGCCGCATGAAATGGCCTCTGGAGCGTATCCCACGCTAACGGCGCCATGTTCCACGCTACTGGCGCCGCCACGCTAACCTCCACGCTGATCTCCACGCTGTTAGCGTGGGTATTTTTTTTTTTTTAAAAAAACAGTTATTATACTTTCCAAATTATCAAAAGAGTCGGACCAGTAGCTTACCAAATTGCCTTACCCCCAAATCTTTCAAATCTTCATGATGTTTTCCACGTATCTCAACTACGTAAGTATGTCTATGTTCCTTCGCATGTGATTGAGTTAGATGAGGTACCTATAAAGGATAATTTAACTTATGAGACATTTCCAGTAAGGATTGAGGATAGAAGGATCAAAGCCCTAAGAGGAAAAGAAATTCCTTTGGTAAAGGTAATCTGGGGAAATGGCACAAGTGGTGATGCTACATGGGAATTGGAAAGCGAGATGCGAAAGAATACCCAGCACTATTTGAATCAGGTAAATTTCGAGGACGAAATTTTTTAAGGGGGGGAGAATTGTAACACCCTCATATTTAAATACATATTTGTGAGTTTTTCTCATTAAATTATTAATATGAACTTATATTTTACAAAAATTAGTTTAAGGTAAAAATGACGAAAATACCCCTGGACATTCTGAAAATTCCCAAAATACCCTTTAGCTTAGAAAAGGCCAGATAGCCTTGGAAATTATGTAAGAATCTAATAAAAGTATAGGATACTCATGGATAACGAATTATTAACCTAGTTGGTGGTAAGAAACCTTAAACTGCAATTTCTAAGAATTTTGGTAGATATTTTGAAAAGAGCTCAATACAGACTAACGCAAGTATCTGAAAAACACAGGAAAATGATAGATACAATCTATAGATTTTTCTCTTAATTATAGAAGGAATAGACTCATTTTATGAACCAAATTAGTAATTTAAATAATCAAAAGTAAATGGACCAATTAGAATTAAGGAAAATGTAATTAGAAGGGAAAGCTTAAAAGATACTCTAAAATTAACTTAGAATTATATTATTTTAGGTAAGAAAATGAAAATTAGATTGTACTAAAAGCAAGAAATAATTTCCTTCCAAGGGTAATACATTAAGTAAAAGAATAAAGAAAAGCATGGAAATTCCCTAAAAATATAGCTATCATCCTAAGGAAATGAGAATGAATGGAGATTTCACTACAATTTTGGTAGTGCACGTGCAAATTGAAAGCCAAAAGAATAATGTAGAATTCTCAAGAATCTAGCCACTTGTAGGGTGGGAAATGCTTAGCCAATGGGATTAAAGCAAGTGGAAAGTAAGCCATAATTACACTAGGATATTTGTAACCAAAGGCAAGCTTAATAACCTTATAAAAAGGAAGTGGGGACCGGTATTGAAAGGGAGAAAGCTACGTATCCCACTCCATCATTTTCCAAAATCTCACATCCTTGTCACCAAGCAATTAAAGCAAAACAAAAGCCCACTAACTTAAAAAGTTCACGTGAGGAACTAGGAAGAAAGTTGTCCCAAACTTATAAAAAAAGCAAGGTATGGGGAAGTTTTATTGCAAATATAGTTTAAATATCAATTATGCTAAATTTTCATGAAAATACTAAAGTTTATTAAATGCATAACTACTGAAATAATTGACTTGGTTTTAGATTAATAAATGATTGATTGAAAGAATAAATTTAATCTAACTTAATAAGGGGATGTTTAAGAGGTTTGAACCTTTGAGTATTATGATTTTATTTAAGTAAATGATCCATTTGAAAGATAGTAATATACAGCAAAAGTTTCACTAAAGTTTATGCTTTTATTTAATGTTCTATAAATTCCTAAGCATACTTATTAAATTTTATATGTTGTAATCATATTTATTATGCTTATTATGTTAAACTATTTTAATAAATGTTTGAGCTTTCATGTATTGTGACTTGTTCTAAGAAATTTATGGATTGAACTGTGGGTATATGGCTGGATATTTTATAAAATATTATGTAAAGAAGTTTATATATTGTTCTATGAGTTTTTAAACACTGCACTAAATTCATGTGGAAAATTTGAGATTAAGAGAAAAGTGAAGCGTAATATTAAAAAGAAAATATGAAATAAAAAGGGAATCTTTTATGCATGTTTATATGCATATGCCCTGCGGGGGTTAAGCCGCGTTACCTCAAGAGGAGGTGTGTCAGATAGCTTGACTGAGTCCATGCGTTCAGACAAAAGGAGTCTGAGCTGGGGGGTAGTTGTGGCGGTGAGGACCACACCACCATGATGATCACATGGATGGAGGTGACCTTCCTATTGCAACACCGACCTACCCTGACTGATTGGATAAGTTCTGTGCCACAGAGAGAGTGGGGCTATCTTGACTATGGTACCATTTCATAATATTTTGAGAAAGTCATGCATCATATAAAAAGATAAGCATGCATCTTCCATGCATTTTATGAATGATATTATGGCTATTTATAGATATGCTCTTTTATTTAAACTATATTTATCATAGACTTACCCTATTTTTGTGTCTGTGATTGACACCTACGATGACCTCAATCCATTTGAGCGAGCAGAGGAACAATAAAATAAAGCATATGTTGTGGATGATATTGAAGAAGGTGTGATGAGGAAGCTTTGATGGATTGTATTCTGTGTTTTGTGTTTGTTCTGTTGATGTGTAATTTGTATTAGATTTTAGACCATCTGTATATTATTTTGGACATATATTTGGGACTGTATGTGGACTGTATTATATTAAACTGTAACTTGGATTGTATGTTATGATAAACTCACGAACGCGGTATGTTAAATAGCTTGCTTATAATATTATTTTTCTATAAAAAAATTATTTAGGAAAAAAAATTTCGTAAAAATAATAAATAATAAGTTAAGTAAATTTAGTTGTTACAGTATCTAACAACTATGCTCTCACCATTACCATAATCATTGATCAATTGAAAGGTCTTACAAATGACATTTATGATTCAAGACACGTAAGCTCCATAAGCCCACTAATTTCATTTCTCTCATCCATCTAGACAGAGAAATGCAGGACTAAGATAAATGTGTAGGGGTAAAGTACCAATATTTGGTACATATACGGGTACAAGATACCATAGTTTTAAAAAATCTAAGACATGGTATGTCAATATTCAATTTTAAAATAAAACACGACAAAGTTAAATAAAAGATAAAAAAAGAATAAATTTTTTGGAATACACCATAATATAAATTGAGTAAATAGATTATCATGAAAACCTTGTATTAATTACTTAGGAGCTAGATCTAGAAGAACTAAGTAAAGAAAGCTAGAACGAAAAGTGTGGTTGACATGGTTTAGTGAAGAAGATGAGAGCTTTGTTTGAGTGTAGCCTTATGTGAGGTTGAGAGAAAGGAAGCTTGGCAACGTGCAGAAATTTTTATTCAAAGGGAATATTTATAGAAGCAAAATTGGTTAGGATGGAAGTCCAATTATATCTTAGTTTAGTTCTAGTTCAACTAAGTAATCATGTAATGTTATCATGCAATATTCCTTCATTAAATGCTAAGATGCACATGGAAGAGCTTCCTTAAGAGGCTTATCTATTTTTGTTTTACTTGCATACTACATGTTTTCACCTTTTCCTTTATGCCTTCACGTATACACACACTCACATAAGGCTACATTTAAATTCCTATTGGTTTGCTAAAAATATCTCACGTACACAAGCACATGTGGTTGCACCTAGTTTTGGTGTTTATACCACTTGTACTTCATGTGCTTTCGAATTAATATGCTAGCTAAATATGTTTCAAACATCGAAAATCTTAAGCCTTTGTCCAAAATCCTACACGACTAGAATTGGTTTCTTTCTTTAAGTTAAATAATCATAATACAATATATTCTGAGCACTTCTAAACTTGCCACTTGGATCAATTAGCTTCTATCCTATCCTTCTTGTATCACACTACCATCACAGGTGTTTGTCATGTGATAATTTTCCTCATCATATCATCAAATGGTCTAAAATTATAGCTCATGATAACTTTAGATATTCATGCGTTTTTTCCTTCATTTTTACTGTAAGGTTTATTTTCTTGCATTTATTATATTGAGTATTAAAATTTAGACACTTATCTTCTAGCTTACCTAATCATAAATTTTTGGCCAGTCTAGGTACTTCAAGTTTTCTTGTGATGTTTATCTGTTACGAAGGGTATTTTGGTAATTTGTCATTCTAGGGATATTATTGTAATTTCTCTTCAAGGATAACATCATGCTTACCTCAATTTCTTCTTCTCCAACTCTAACCAAAATATCTAAGGGTATTATTGTAATTTTACTACAAGGGTGTTGTTGTAATATCCATTTCAAGGGTAGTATGACAATTCTCACATCAAAGTAAAGGGTAATATGGTCATTCTCCTTCAAATATTTTTGTAATTTCTCTTTTTATCTCTAATTAACATTTTTAAATTTTTGGAATGTTACAGTATCAGCTTCATGGATTGTTACATGTAGTAGTACTAGATTGAATGAGATAGAATAGAGATAAAAAAGTTTCATTTAATTTATTAAACTTTCAATTAAAAAAATCTTTACTTAAATATTTAAATTAATTTATTTATTCATGTTTTATGTGATTTTTTGAATTGGTTTTTTATATAGTAGCTAATGCTAGTCACCCAACTTAGTCAATAAGCTAGAATGGGTTATAAAGATATCTATAGGGATATTTATATCTATAGATATCTTTATAAAAAAATACACAAATAAAATGTATTGTACCATTTTATATATAATGTAAATTAATTTATGTTTATTGTATTTTGTAGAGTTTAGAATGTCATTGGAATTGAGTGAAGTTGAAACAATTTGCAAACGGTGGGCAAGACATTTTCTAGGACTTAGAAATAAAGGATTGAATGTTTAAGGATACTTATTAGAATAGTTTAACTTGCATTTTAGCAAATATTTGATTTGGACTAGAATTGTAAACATGATTTGTATCAACTGTTAAAATGAAACTGTTTGTAAATGTATTACTAATTTCAATATAAATATATATTATCATTGAAACTGCTCGAATCTGATTATATTTTGAATTATAGGTTGGGTTTATTATAAAAACAGAAAAATAGTTTTAAAAAATGGACAATATACATCAATTTTGTCTAAATCAATGTAAAAATAGTTATTCAACATCGGTCAATGTAAAAAATGGACAATATACATCAATTTTGTCTAACTCACAATTTTGGGATCAACTCATGGAGTTTGTAGAGGCTCTATGTGTTAGAATTGAGGAAGCAGAAGCAAAGGAATCAAGAAGTTTGAAGCATATGAGTTTTTGATGTTTTACATGCCCAATCAATTTGCTGGCATATGTAATTTTTGGTTAATGATTCAGTTGACAAAGCCTTATAATCCTTATTAGCTTATGATAATTCATGCATTCATACATTCATTTGATTAGATTTAATCATGTGGTAATAAGAAAATTGATAGAAATTCATAAAGACAACTAGGAATTTTATAAAACAGTTTCTCACTGCTTTAATTGATTACATAGGTGAAATAATCGATTACAGCATGTGTGTGTTTTCTAGAAAATGCCTTATGAACATTTTAATCGATTACCACTGGTTCGTAATTGATTAAACAAGCTTAACATAGAATTAGAAAGTTTTTGTGATAAT
This sequence comes from Glycine tomentella, assembly GCA_007407185.1. NCBI lineage: Eukaryota > Viridiplantae > Streptophyta > Magnoliopsida > Fabales > Fabaceae > Glycine > Glycine tomentella. Next base: position 17,254 of record PYAF01006283.1, on the reverse strand, counting down.
CGATTATCTTGAGAAATAATCGATTACATAAGCTTCTGTATAAATTTACACAACATGTTCATCTAGTTTAATTGATTACCAGATGTTCGTAATCGATTAAATGTGCATTGATAAGTTTTAGACATGGTCTATGTTAATCGATTAAATGGGAACTTAATCGATTACATGTGTGCTTTAGAAAAATTGAGTTCATCTGGAATAATCGATTACAAGATGACTTAATCGATTATTTTGTTCGTGACAAATTTCCAGATTCCTGATGAACACTTTAATTAATTATCTAGTTAAAATAATCAATTACAATAGTTAAAATATTCGATTACATTGACGAATTAATCGATTACAATTAGTTAAATCTATTTTTTTATAAATGGAACAGCCTGGTTTGTGTTATTCATTAAGTGAAAAACAAATATACTCATGCAATCCTTGTGATAGACACCTTCTAAAGTTCTCAAGAGTACTCAAGGCTGAATTTAGTAAGAAAATCAAATATGATGAAGATCATGGAGAGTTACTTGTGTTTTTAGTCATAATTCTCAAGGATTGATGAATTGTTCAAGCTAGTGTTAAAGAAAGCATCAAGAAAGAGTATTATTCATCTGTTGCATATATTCTCAAATTGTTTGAATCATTCATATCACTGAATTAGCTGAGGAATATAAGGTGATATCTTTCTTGAACCTTAAAGCTTGATTTTTTATTGATATTTGCTTTGTTATTGTGTTGTTTTTTCCATATAACATTTGTATTCTTTAAAGCTTTTTCTAGAAAGGTTTTCTAGAGGGAAGAACAGAGAGGGGATCTCTGGTTCTTGGTCTTTTGAAAAGTCTATAGGGTATAGATTTTGAATTTTACCTAGGGTAGGTAAGAGAGATCAGTTGTAAGCTTGTAAAGAACAAATATTTGTTATAGTGGAACTCTGATCAACATTTGGTTGGAAGAAAAATGGATGTAGCCTCCGGGGTTGAGAGGTGAACCAGTATAAATCTTGTGTATTTTAAGATTTGAGTTTGTATTTCATTATATTCTTGAAGTATAGAATTTGTTCATCATACAAACTTGGTTACTTCACAAGAGTGATTTGATTGGTGAAGAAAATTGTTTTCTAATTGGTTTTGAAAGATACTATCTTTTTGAAAGTCTTCCGCTGTTATAAATTTTGAAGGAAATTTTAAAACTCTGAGGTAAAACCAATTCACCCCCCTATTGGTTATTTGCATAAGTGTTCATTATATTTTCACTATGATTGTTTGACGTTCACAGTCCCCATACAAGGTGGTGTGACCTTCGCCTTTCTCAACATGGCATTGCGACCTTTGTTGTCGTTGGACATAGCATCTAAACCTTTGCCATTACGAACAACCTCATCGACCTCTGTTGTCGTTGACAACCTTTACTAGGGGCAGCACTACTAATATAACAACATCTGATAGGTTAGGGTTTCAAACAAGAAACCTTTATGTTTCGTTTGTTTTGAATTTTGGTTGTCTGTTTGAGCCTAACAACTTTTTTTATCCTTTTTTGCACAAACATAACATATGATATAATCAACTAGATAATAATAATAATAACTGTATTAAAAATATAAAAAAAATATTTAAAGCATAACATATAATATAATAAACTAAACTAACAAGTATTATAGTTGTTTTATATTTTTCTTATATTTTTCATTAAGGCAAAAATAGCATCAAAACTTGTTTTCAAAAGTTTCCCGTAAATTTTTCTTTTAAATCCTTTCTCTTGACTTGGAAATATTTTCTAGCAACTAAATTTTTTTTATCTTGCCTTTTAAAACTAGAAGGTAATCTATTTAATTTACCTATCTTTATTAACATCATTTGCAACCTGCAAGCATCATGTGATTCTTTTGCACAAACCTAGATTGATTGGTAGTACGTAGTAGTTTTGCTCAAAAAGATTCATTCAATGATTCCTTAACAGAGGTATAATCTCAGATGTGGGGAAAGTTGAGGTGTTAGTAAGGACCATGCATGCATACGGCTCTACTAGTTTCATCATACAAGTGAGCAGTTTCTTTAGCAGTGGAGAAAGTACCCAACCAAAGTTTACTTCATTGGGCTTCCTAATCTCACAAACCCATTTCCCCAAGTTCTCTACCTAACAACTTTGTAGTTACTCCAAGTGTTTTGGGGTCCTCCCTTCCTTTTCATCCACCCCCACTTTCAACGTTTAGGTGGTGCCTTATGAGTTGATCTTCCATAATCTTTATGAGTTGGTCTAGCATTACATATGTATGGCTGCTTTTCCTAAAGAGAAAGGGAACTATGTTCTAATGGAATACAAATTTCACATTTAAAAAATAAAAATAAGGCAGTATTTTACCACCTTAGACATGTTTTTTTTTATTTCTCGAACCCTGTCCAGTCGTATCATTTTTTTAAAATTATTCATATCACAACCTGTTCTTATCAAAATCTGGAAATTCCACGTGTGGGCTTGATGTGGCCTTAGTGGATTCCAAATCTTGCGTCATCGGGAAGTGAGTAGGCTTTGCTCAGAGGAGGGACCTGCAAAACAAAGGAAAAACACTCTGACGCTCAAGTCAGTACATCAATTATTAAAGAATGACTAAGTGAGAACTCAACCTAAGATGTATATAAAGAATGACTTGAGTAATGCATTCAAGTATTGTGAGAATGTGATGTGAGATAAGTGTGTAATCAATCTGGAGTGTGTAGAGAGAACCTGGATGGTTGTATTTATATTATGGAGTATGGGCCTTGCGCAGTTGCTTATAGATAATCTGCTGATAATGATAATAACAAAAAATAGCAGGCAATTATCTATATTTCAAATAGGAGATAATTTGTACCTTATTGATATACTGTTACTTGTAGATAAGTAACAGCTTGTAGATAACTTGTAGGGATATGATAAGGTGGTTACACCTATTTAAATATCTTGGTATAGTAGATATGTTGTTAGGGAAAAGATAATATTGTTGGTGTCTGTGTTCTTGTAGAGGGTCGACGTCCATGCTACTTGTAACATCCTCAAAATTATACTTTGAATTCATATTGAATTATGGAAGTGTGATGATAACTGGATAAAGGACCATATCACCTTTCCCTTGAAATAGAAATTACAGAAATAACCCTAAGGTGAAAATTACACAAATACCCTTGGACATTTTGAAAATGACAATAATACCCCTAAGATGAATGACAAAATTATCAAAATGCCCTTAGGTAAAAAATGCCCAAATATCTTTAGGAATTTTGTGGGAACCTGATAAAATTACAGAATACTCTTAGCTGACAGAGTATCAAAATATTTTGTGACAGAAAACTCTAAAATAGAATTTCTATAAATTTTATAAGATAACTTTGAAACTTTATTCCAAAGCATACAAGCATCAGAAAAAAAATATGGAAAAATGATAAATAAAATCTATGGGATTTTCTCTTAATTGTAGGATGAGTAGACTTATTTAATAAAATGGTTTAATAATTTTGATTTTCAAAAGTAGTATGGACCGATTAGAATTAAGATAAGAATAGTCTTGTAAGAAAAGCCTAAACTAGATTATTTTTTTCATTTAAAAGATAACATGATATATAAGAATGAAAGGAAAACAAAAACTTTCCCTTGGCCAAGAGCTAGTTCACGTGAAAATGGAGAAGGTGGGAGAAGTTTCAAGACATGCCAAGTGTTAGGACACTTGTAAAGGCAAGCTTTATGATGAAGACAAGTGTTAAGACACTTGTAAGGCACATGATGAACTTAGAAGATTTTTCTCCCTTTTTCCTCTAGCATTCACGTGAAGAAGCAAGAAGCATGGAGAAGCTTCATGATTTGCCAAGTGGAGGGACACTTGGAAGGAAGAAAGGAAGAAGCTTCAAGACCATGACAAGTGGTGGGACACTTGTAAAGTTCATGACAAGTGTAGGGACACTTGTAATGGAATCATCATGACTTAGAGATTTTTGTAAATATTCA
>PYAF01006282.1:80051-101589 GCA_007407185.1 Glycine tomentella | reverse complement strand
AATTACAATGGAACTTTAAAAACAAAGATTCAATCAGAATTTTACACCATCAAAGAGTAAGGAAAGAATTCACCTGATGATCCAAGAATGATATGCATAATGATGAAAATACCAGGTTGAATGTAGAAACAATATGCAGAACAAGCCTTTCCTTAAACTTTGAAATGAATTGCCTTGCTTCACTAAATCCTAGTGACCCGCATGAGTATCAATAGAAGCAAGACCTTTAGAACCCAGAAGAAATCCTTTGTGAATGTTTAGAAAGCTTTAGGAATGCTCAGATCTCAAAAATTCAAGTTGCTTTTTCGTCAAAGGCAGGTTCTATTTATATAAAAGAAACTGTAACAGAAATAATAGATTAAAAATGCTCCTGTAATCGATTGTTTAGCATGTGTAATCGATTACATACGCTCCTGTAATTGATTAAAGTGTTCATACTAAGTTCTCGGTTACAACAACGAGTCATTTAATCGATTATCCCGATGTGTAATCGATTACTCCAGAAGATATGAAAATTAGTTTTGTACTAAGTAATCGATTAAAATATTTGGTAATCGATTAAGACAGGCTTTGCAAGAAATCATGTTTGTGAAATGTAATCGATTACAATATGTGGTAATCGATTAATGCAGACAATGTGCAAAACATGAAATGAACTAAATAATCGATTACAATAAGTGGTAATCGATTAAGGCAGAGTGTCCACTCTTTCAAAACAGGCAAGTAATCGATTACAGTTCAATGATAATCGATTAAACCAGTCACTCAGCCAAATCACATGTATACTAAGTTTGAAATAATCGATTAATCCGATGATGTAATCGATTAAACTGTTCTTGATATTTTTCCAGAAAGCTGAAAACCAAAATAATCGATTCTTTTAGTGTAGTAATCGATTAAACCAGCTTAAGACTATTTTTTCCAAAACACTTAGCCTTTTTTAAGTTCCAAAGAAATTACTTAAAGCCTTTTATGATGTAATGCATGAATGAATATAAATGGTATGCATGCAAGAACTTGGATCAACAGAAAGCTTTCTTTCCTTTTACATTTAATCACAATCTTCATCTTCAAGCCTTCAAGCATGTTGAAAGTCAAAACATTTTCAAGTCTTCACATTGCTTTAATCTTCAAGCAGCTCCCCGTCAAATCAACACTTGTGTTCTTATTTCTATATCTTTATTCTCATCTTATTCATTGATCTTTAATTCTTTGAATCATATTCATTGTTCAACAAGTTCTATTTTGATCTATTGAATTCTTGGGCTGAGCTATTTGATTGAGTAAAATATTTCTTAGTTTTAAAAGTGATAAAGATCTTGAAACTCTGATTGAAATTGCTTTTTAAAATACCAAGGTTCAACCAATTCACCCCCCTCTTAGTTGTTGTGAAGCATTCGTATTATTTTCAATTAATACAATTCTGAAAATTGTTGTGAGAGTTTCTCTTTTGTTCTTGTGTAAAAACTTCTTGAGTCTTATCAATAGCTTCTTAATGCTATTGTGGTGATTCTTCCTAGGCTTATTGGAAAGCTTTTCCATGGTACCATCCATTTTCATTCTTAATCTCTCTTCCATCTTCCATTACTGAATTAAAAAGCTTAAAACAACCCCAAATTCTTGGGAAATTGCAAAATTTAGAGTCCTTGAGGTTTGCTTGAAGATTGGGTTTCATTGCAAGGTAGGTTTAGGAAACTTAATGTCTAATCATTGTAGACATTACATCAACTTAGATATAGGTCCATTTTGTTAAGAAGAGGCAAAGCAGGTGAGGATGAAGAACGTGGCAGATCCTTTTTGAATGGAGGAAACTGAGCTCCTCAGACATGATCTTCAAAAATATGTGACATTGTTTTTATATTCCTTTACCGCTTTGTATTTTATGTTCAATACTTTGTTATTTACTATGTTTGATGTTTACTTGAATACTTGTGTGCGTTTATGATTCTTTTTGGTATTGCACACTTTGATTGCACACAGAGGTTTCTCTCTTTTTGGAAAGTACACATTTTTTATCTTTTTGGGACTTAACTGACTTACATGTTTTCAAAAGAATCAACAGATAAATGATTTGAAACTTGCTTTTTGTGTTGGATCAGAACGCCACAAAATGAATTTTGGAAACTCTGAGAATGAAAGACAAGTGAATGGTTTTCCAAAAGATCAAATGAAAGCAAATCTTTTTACATGGAATTAATAAATAACATCTTTCGAAACATTGATTTGAGTTGAACATGAAAACAAACCTTAAGCCTAAGTGAGTGTGTGCAACCACAGAAATTACATTGACTGTCCTCAATGATCTGTTTTATAGTTAATTTTGCATGAATTTCTAATTGTCACAACATATGATTCATGGATATGATTTAGGCCTTCTTTCTTTTTGAATATTTTTTAAGCCACTGGCCAAAAAGCTATCCCAATATATAATGATTTATCATTTGCAAAGCCCTTTGAGCCAAACACTTGATATTTTGTTAGAACCCTATCCTAGAATAAGAACTCCCTACCTTACCTTAGGTTAGGAGAGCAAAGGGGGATTTTATTTTGTTGGAAACTTTTATCAGTTGGGTAGCTAATTTGATGGAAAAGACTTTGTTGTAAATGTTTCTATTCATGTGATTTAAAAAGCTAGAAAAGAAAAGAAAGAAGGAAAATAAAAAGAAAAACAAATTCCTTGTGTTCTAAATTTGTAAAATTCTATAAATGTTGGATGATTGGAAGGACTGATATGAGAAACATGGATATCTTGGCAGGAAAAGAAATAGGAAAGTGATGATAGCATTGTTTTATCCTTGGTTGCTCTCCTATTCTCGAGGTATTTTTGAATATCCAGAAAAACTCGGATTCCTTTCTAGCCAGGCCCAACCATAAGAGCCCTAATGATCCATGATAATTATGTACTATGATTTGATGGGAAATGAACTGCAAATTTAATCTATGACTTATCATTGTTGGAATTGAGAATAAACACTTACCTGTGGGAGAATTAAACACTATGAAAAGTTTTCCTCTATTTGAAACAATCAGGTGTTTCCTCTTATGTTCTTTAGAAATGAAATGTGACTTGATCTTAGTCTCATTTGGCTTTGTGAATTCCATCTTTTATTTTCAATTCTCGAGGTTGACTATTTGAAAATATGTTTTGATCACTCTGGAAAGTTGATTCTTTACAAAGCATGTTCATATTAAAAGTATCTTCTATATTCCTTGAAAATATAATGAACACTTATGCAAATAACCAAAGGGGGGGTGAATTGGTTTTACCTCAGAGTTTTTAAAAAATCCTTTCAAAAATGTAACAACGGAAGTCTTTTAGAAGGATCATATCAATTTAAAAACCAATTAGGAAAACAGTTTACTTCTCCAATCAATTTACTCCTATGCAATGACCAAGTTTGCATGACAAGTAATTTCTATACTTCAAGAATTAAATGCAAGAAAAACTGAAATATAAAAGCACAAAAGGTTTATACTAGTTCACCTCTCAACCCCGGAGGCTACATCCAGTTTTCTTCCAACCAAAATCTTGGTTAGAGTTCCACTATAACAAATATCTTTATAAGCTTTACAAATGATCTCTCTTACACTCCCTAGGTAAAATTCAAAATCTATATCCTATAGACTTTTCAAAAGCCCAAGAACCAGAGATCCCCTCTCTGTTCTTCCCTCTAGAAACCCTTTCTAGAAAAGCTTTAAAGATTACAAACATTATATGGAAATATCAAACAATTTCAGAATAGAAATATACTAGAACTTCAAGCTTAAGGTACAAGAAAGATATCACCTTATAATCCTCAGAAACAACAATGAGATGAATGATTCAAACTGAGATTATGTGTAGAAGATGATAACTAGACTTTCTTGAAATCTTTCTTTAAGAGCAAGCTTGAGAAAACTTTGATCTATGAGTTACAACACTTAGAACTCATGTCGATTCCATTGATACTCAACAACTACGATTACCAACCTTGATTCTGACTTGGGTACTCAAGAGAATTGTAGGAAAAGTTTTTTACAAATTTATACGCTTTGGGTATTCACTCTCTCAAGTTTTTTCAAAGCACTCAGTAATCGATTAAACAATCAAATAATCGATTAGCACAGACCATGCCTAAAACTTGACAATGCATATTTAATCGATTACGAATATCTGGTAATCGATTAAACCAAATGAACATGCTGCGTAAAATTATGTAGAAGCTCTGGTAATCGATTAAATACCCAAATAATCGATTATCACAGGAAGTTCCAAAAACTGTGAAGAGCTTATTTAATCGATTACGATTAAGTGGTAATCGATTAAAATGTTCATAAGGCTTTTACCATAAACCAACACAAGCCTGTAATCGATTATTTTACCAATGTAATCAATTAAAGCAGTGAGAAATTGTTTTACACAATTTCTAATAGCCTTTATGAATCATTACTTGATTGATTAACATTATATGATTAATTCTCATTATATGAATGTATGAATGCATGAATATTGAGGATTATAAAGCATTATCTTGATTGACCAAGCTTATAAACAAATTACAAATGCCATCAATTAAGATTAGGCATGTAAAACATCAAAACCATTTGCTTCTTCAATTTGGAATCCTTTACTTCAGCTTCTTGATTCTAACACTCCTAGTGTTATTTTACATTGCTTGAGGACAAGCAAGATTCTTGGTTGGGGGTGATAAGTGTCCTATCTTAGTAAAATTAGGATTACAATGTTGGCATTTATCTTTTGATCTTAGTAAATTTGCTTATAAACTTACCTTAAACCCAGTTGAATTGTATTTAGTACCTATGTAAATGTTGTTTTTCATATTTTGGAAGATTAGTTCAATCACATTTTGTATTTTGATAGGTTCCGATAGTATCCGAAGCATCCAAGCAAGCAAAGCAAGCGAAAAGGGCATAAAAATCAAATTTGGGAGGTGTCAGATGTAACACCTCAACTTACGATCTTGTTATTATTGATTTTTAAGGAAAAATTCTTTTCAATTTGCTTAAAAATACTAAACCACAATTTTTCGTTACTGAGTAATATTCATAATTATGAAGTAACATATAATAAGATTACAAAAGATTTTTCCTCACTGATTGATTTTTATAAATCTGATGTACAATAAAATACATACTAGTATCAATTTTATTACATAGTACAAATAACTAAAACCATTTATCACAAAAAAATACATCTTCAAACATATCATCTTCAATTAACACATCTTTAAACAAAATCCTCTTCTTGTATACAGCTAATAGTATCTCTTTGTTGTTCATCTGCTCGCCCGAATAAAATCGAGGTCATGGCAGGTGTCAACCACAAACACAAAGCACAGGGTAAATTTATAATAAATATAATTTAAGCAACAGTATATATATTCAATAGGCAGATTTTCATAACAACATCCTCAAAGATGCATGATTCTCTTAGACTCTTATCATGATGCATGATTCTCTTGAACTCTTTCAATAATCGGTACCAATAGTCAAGATAGCCCCAGTCCAATGGTCCAGAACTTGCACGATCAGTCAAGGTGTCACAGTGGTGCACAGGAAGGTCACCCACACTACGTGATCATCATGGGTGGCGTGACTTCCCCACTGCTGAAGCATCCCCAGCTCAGACTCCTCATTGTCTGAACGCTCGTACTCAGTTCCTATAACTATCTGACACACCTCCTATCAAGGTAATAACGCGGACTAACCCCCACCGGGCATATGCATATGAGACATATAAAACTGATTCACTTTAAGGTATAACTCTTATCATCATCTCATATTTATTTTCAACATCAGTCTTTAATTTATATCTCACATACTTTACCCAGAAACTCAACATAAAGTATAGAACTCAACTTTATATTCATGTACAGAATCTCAGCATGTTATTCATATACAAAGGTTTATAGAAACACTCAACAACACATGAACTTCATGGAGATTTATAGAAACACTTAGCAACACATGAAATTTCATAGAGATTCATGAAAACACTCAACAGCACATGAACATTCAAACATTTATTCAAACAAAACAACACTTAAACTATCTATATCATAAAGCTTCCCCATAAATACTTAAACAAAGTAACACTTAAACTATATTTAGCATAAACTCCCCTATACATACCTTGTTTCTTCCTATAAAGCTTTGTCAAATTCTTCTTCCTAGCTAGCTTTTCTACACGTGATTCTTCCTATGATGGTGTTTACTTTCTAACTTGATTTAGGCTTGAAAATGAAAGGATGGGAGGGATATGGAAGTGGTATTTGACGTGAACTTTAGGGGAATGAATGCCTTGAAAGTGATTTCCAAGCAAGGTCCCCACCACCCCTTTATATAGCACTTGGAAATTAATAAATCATTCTAACTAAGTTTCTCCTTGTTTCATTAAATCCTAACTTGGTTTATGCTTATTCCTTTAGGTTTTAACTAGATTCCTTATTATTCCTTATTATTCCTTTACTTTATAGAAAATATCTTATAATCCATAATGACTTGCCTTTCCAAGTGGCCTTCATTTTCCAAGTGTCCTTACACTTGTTCAAGTTCATGAATCTTCTCCACTCTTCTTGTATTTCACGTGGAGTAGCTTGGGCAGGGGAAAATTTATGCTTTTCTTTCATTCTTTAAATATTGTGTTATCTTTTAAATGAAGAAAAATATTCTAGTTTCATTTTTCATCATCCCTAAACTATTTTTGTAATACCTCTAATTAATATTTCAATAATATAGATCATTCAAATATAACATTTACCTAATTTAACATTCACATTAATAATTTCACAAGAATGATTCACAAATATAGTTATTGAAATATTAGGGTGTTACATCAGAAGCAAAATGGCCCAGAACTCGTCCAGGCCCATGACCTTTCTTAGGGAATCAACAACATAACCATAAGGTATAGACATCTCATCCCTAGAGTTAATGATCTTTCAGATGAATTGCATGGTGCTACTATTTTCTCTAAAATTGATCTTAAGAGTAGGTATCATCAAATAAGGATGAGGGAAGGGGATGAATGGAAAAGGGCTTCCAAAACAAAATTTGGGCTTTATGAATGGTTAGTTATGCCTTTTGGTTTGACTAATGCACCTAGTACCTTTATGAGACTTATGAATCATATTCATAGACACTTTATAGGAAAATTTGTGGTAGTGTACTTTGATGACATTCTTGTTTATAGTGCAATTTTAAATGATCATTTGATGCATGTAAAAAGTGTCTTGGAGATGTGATAAGTGTCATATTTTAGTTATTTTTTAGATTATAATACTGGCACTTATCTTTTGATTTCAGGAAATTCACTTATAAACTAGCCCTAATGCTAGTTGTTTTATAGTTAATACAAATATAAGTATGTTATTCACATTTTGGAAGATTCATCCACTCAACTATGGTGTTTTGATAGGTATCATTATATCTGAAACATCTAAAGCATCCAAGGCAAGTACAAAGGGGCAAAAATGTCAAAATAGGAAGATTTTGGAAGCATTCTCGTCCAGAACTCGCCCAGGCCAGCACCTTTCTTCAGCAAAGGGTTTTTAACTCGCCCAGGTGAGTGAAGTATGTACAATTGGCTCACCCAGGCGAGTGGCTTTCCTGGCCACTAAGTAATTAACTCGCCCAGGCGAATAAAGCAAGGCAAAACCACTCACCTGGGTGAGTGGACACAAGCAGCACCACAATGGCTATAATAAATAGCCATGCAAAGATAAAGAAAAGGCATCCATGGAAGGCCATTTTGAGTGAAGCATGAATCAGCAAGCTTTAGGTAGCTTAGAGAGAGTGAGGAAGTGAGAAATTGGTGAGGAAACTCTGCCAGAGTGGATCGGTGATGGCTTCCTTCATCATTTCTTCTGTTGATCTCTTGCTTTGCACAATGATCGGCTAACTTCTCTAAGGATTGGATGTAATCTTCTACCTTATGTATCTCTTTTAATATATGTATGAATCTTTTCTACTCATTCTGGTATTTCATTCTATTGTTAATGTTTGATTCTACTTGATCACTAGTTTCATGAAATTAGATCCTAAGCTTGACTGGAAAGTGCCCTTAGGATTTGAACTAAATGATTTTACTCTTTAGATTACGTTGCTAGGAATAGAGCATAACGTTTAGATTGCAAATAGCATGAGATTATGATTGTAATGTTGGGTTATTTACTTCATATGCGAGGGATCAATATTCGGTAAATATCCTTAGAATTCTCAAATGCGAGGGATCAATTCGGGGTGAATTAATGTGTGCATTAGTAATGATAGAAAATGATTTATACATGGTAATGTTAAATGGATACTGAGGGAATGAACGATGAAATCCAATTCTACACTTTTCTTGAATTAATAAAATTCATTTTATTAGTTTTGTTATTTCCTTAATTTCCGACGCACTATTTTCGTTATTTTTGGAAAACCATCAAAAACTTCGATTATACTTGTTGTATATAATCTATTAAACTGTTACTTTTATTTAAGTTAATTGAGTAGCTCAAGTCCCTATAGAGACGATCTTTTATAAATTATGTAACCTACAACAACAATTGGTACGCTTGCCAAAAGTCTAACAAATTTTTGGCGCTTAAGTCGCTTACTCAGTCTTTTACATTTAAAATTTCAGTTTAGTAGGACTTTTTCTTTACTTTCATTAATTATCTTTATTTTAATTTTCTATAAATTCTCTCTTGTTATATTTTTTTTTCACTATCCTCGGTACATACGGGTTGTTGTAGGTGCTAAGGAAGGAAACATTGTATGGAGCAATTAATAAATGTTCTTTTTGCACTTCACAAGTAATGTTTCTAGGTTTTGTAGTAGGTGCTCAAGGAGTCCAAGTGAATCAAGAGAAAGTGAAAGCCATCATAGAGTGGCCAACTCCAAAAGGTGTGAAGGATGTGAAAAGCTTTCATGGTTTAGCTAGCTTTTATAGGAGATTTGTGAAGGACTTTAGTACCATTGCTTCTCTTTTGAATGAATTGATGAAGAAAACTGTGAGCTTTTCTTGGAAGCAAGAACATGAAATTGCTTTCCAAACATTGAAGGATAAGTTATCTCATGCACCTATTCTTGCATTGCCTAATTTTAATGCTTCCTTTGAATTGGAATGTGATGCATCTAATGTGGTCATTGGGGGTTTTGATTCAAGATAAACATCCTATTGCTTATTTTAGTGAGAAATTGAAGGGTGCATGTTTTGAACTATTCCACTTATGATAAGGAGTTGTATGCATTTGTTAGAGTCTAGCAAACTTGGCAACATTATCTCTTACCTAAGGAACTTGTGATACATAGTGATCATGAATCTCTTAAATATTTGAAAAGTCAAGGCAAACTCAACAAGAGACATGCTAAGTGGGTTGAGTTCATTGAGCAATTTCCTTATGTCATTAAACACAAGCAAGGAAAGTTGAATGTGGTGGCGGATGCCTTATCAAGGAGGCATTGTTTGATTTCTATGCTTGAAACTAAGTTACTTGGTTTTAATCACATTAAGGAATTGTATGCAAGTGAACATGACTTCTCTAGTATTTTTGCATTGTGTGAAAAAGGGGCTCATCAAGGATATTTTAGACATGATGGTTTCTTGTTCAAGGAAAAGAAGCTATGTGTACCTAAAAGCTCTTTGAGAGAACTTTTCATTAGGGAAGCACATGAGAATAATTTAATGGGACACTTTGGTGTGGATAAAACTTTGGCTATTTTACATGAACATTTCTTTTGGCCAAAAATGAGGCATGATGAGCATAAGCTTGTTTCTCAATGCATTGTTTGTCATAAAGCTAAATCTAGATTAATGCCTCATGGTTTGTATACACCTTTGCCTATTCCTAACTCCCCTTGGGTTGATATTTCTATGGATTTTGTGCTTGTTCTTCCAAGATCCAAAAGGGGAAAGGATTCTATTTTTGTTGTTGTTGATAGGTTCTCAAAGATTTCACCATTCATTCCTTGTCACAAGAGTGATGATGCTTGTGAAGTAGCTAAACTTTTCTTCAAATATGTGGTGAGACTGCATGGATTGCCAAGAAGCATTGTGAGTGATAGAGACACAAAGTTCCTTAGCCATTTTTGGAAAACATTGTGGTGTAAGCTTGGTACAAAACTCTTGTTTTCATCAACTTGTCACCCACAAACGGATAACCGAGGTGGTGAATAGGACCTTGGGTCAACTCCTTAGATGCTACATCAAGGGTAATTTGACAACATGGGAGGAGTGTCTACCTCACATTGAGTTTGCTTACAATAGAGTAGTTCACAAGACTACTTCCTTATCTCCTTTTGAAATTGTTTATGGCGTTAATCCTTTAACTCCTCTTGATTTATTACCTTTACCTAACACTTCTTCTATTATGATTAATCATGATGCTTTGTCTAAATTTTCTTATGTTATGAAAATGCATGAACAAGTAAAAGCATATGTGGAGAGGAAAATGGAACAATATGCAAAACAAGCCAATAAGCACAAAAGGCAAGTGATCTTTAATGAGGAAGATTTGGTATGGCTTCATTTGAGGAAGGATAGATTTCCTTGTGAAAGAAAATCTAAGCTCCAACCAAGAGGAGATGGACCTTTTAAGATATTAGAAAGGATCAACAACAATGCTTACAAACTTGATTTGCCTAGTGAGTATGGTGTGAGTAATACTTTCAATGTTTGTGATCTTTCTTTGTATGAAGTAGGTATAAATGATGAGCAAACTTGAGGACAAGTTCTTTTCAAGAAGGGATGATGGAGGTCCATGGAAAGCTAAAGGTCTAGAATGAGAGCTTGAAGTGTTAATATATGGATGTCCTAGAGACAATCTTTTCATTAGATTAGGACGTACATGTACTTTTTCATATTGTCATGAATAAATTATAAGCGCTCTTTATCTTATTTCATATTCTGTCGCGATATCATTATTAATATGTGAGTAACTAGATAAAACCCTTGGAATAGAATAGGTATCTCTTGAGTATCAGTGATGGGATCACGATCATGAGGATTCAAGGATACCATATGTCTACTCCTAAATTTTAAGTTCCTAGTCTAGAGACACTGAGAATGGGGATCAGTGATCTCGGGTAAGACTATCACGACTTATCTACTTGTATGTAGATACAAGGTAAAGACCTCATGAGCTACAGACATGGAGATGTCTTAGCCAAAGTCGTGGGTGGACCTATAAGGGTATAGCTCGCACTGAATAGATCCACAAAGAGACTCTATGAGGAAATCTCACAGATAGTATCATTAGCGTAATCTCTTATTATTTGGGTGTGTCTTTCTTTAGACCAGAAGTTTTCACCTAGACTGTGTTCTAGAAGACATGTTTTGATTGTATACCTCGTCTGCCTGAAACATGGAGACACATAGGTATACCTTTGGGCATGTCCTCAAAGAATGCGAGTCTAGGGTGACTAGCTGAAGGAATTCGTCAAATCTCTATGAGAGATTAGGTTATTTGTAAACCGGAGAAATCGGGATGACATTTACGGGACTCGGGAATCTATGCATAGTAAAAGAAATCATGAGATAATATGCCTTTAGAGTCAGTAAAATTGGAGACTCCTTATTTCGTATTAAAGAAATCTATACATACCTAACTAGTTCTGGAGCACCAAAGCATTGCTAGTGCTCTGTGTTGTCATTAAATGGGTAGTGGCCTTGTTGGGCCCAAACTCATTTATGTCAGTGGCTATGTTGGGCCTAATGGGTCACACACTAACACTTTATTGTCATGACATTATAGCATTAAAGGTTTTGGGCCTAATAATGATTGTTGGCCGAAGAAGGATGTAACGCCTCCTTTTGCTCTCTCGTGCTTGATTGATTTTAGATGAAATTCCGTGTCCACTTTGTATTAGAATTATCTTAGTTATAAATTTCATGAAAATTCTTTCTCTTCTTGCTTTGATTTTAGAACTTAGTCATAACATAAACAAATTCTCTCTCACGGTTTATTTATAATAAGAATACAGTCCATGATACAGTCCCAAATATACGTCCAAATTAATATACAGACTGTCTAAATTTTAACACAAAATACATATCCACAAAGTAAACACAAAACACAAAATACAATTCATCAAGCTTCCTCATCACACTTTCTTCAATATCATCCACAGCTTATGCTTCATTGTTTCCCTGCTCGCCCAAATGAATTGGGGTCATCACAGGTGTCAACCACAGACACAAAAATAGGGTAAGTTTATGACAAACATAGTTTGAATAAAAGCATATTATAAAAGAATATATATACCCAGATGGTTATAATAGCATTTATAATATGATATGCACGCATGATTCGCCTACAAATTAAATCACACCATCTACACAGCACATAGTTCAAATCATACCATTCATGCAACACAAAGATATACAACATATCCATCCAGTCATAGTTAGATAAGATAACAGATAGTAAAATAATACGTCATAAAATTAGATACATAACAGAGTTCATAATGGATGCATGAGTCTTGATTTAAATGATGCATGACTGAGATCTCAGGTTCTCATTAAATGGTACCATAGTCAAGATAGCCCCACTCTCTCTCTGTGGCACAGAACTTATCCAACCAGTCAGGGTAGCCCAGTGGCGCATACGATAGTCACCACCACCCATGTGATCATCATGGTGGTGTGGTCCTCACTGTCTCAACTACCCCCTAGTTCATAACTCCTTTGAACGCGTGGACTCAGTTCAGCTATCTGACAAACAACTCCACGGACTAGCCCCCGCCAGGCATATGCATATGAAAATGCATGAATGATTTACTTTTATTATTTAATTATTCTTCTTCTCATATATCTCAAAGCTCAGCATCTTTCACAACTCATGGCATATGCTTTTTAAACAACACGTAAAGCTTCTTTCAAACATCACAAAAAGCTTTACTCCACAGTATAAGCATACAGCCATAGCTCAACAAAACTCTTGGAATCCATAAATAATCACAACATATTTAACAACACAAGGATTCCAATACTTCATCCGTCTTTGTTTCTTTAGAACATTTCATCAAACACATGATGTGCGTTTATGGAAAACACTCAACAACACATGAAATATTATATAACTTTTGCTTAAGCAACCAACCATGTAAATATAATTCAAATTCAACAACAAGGATTTAAGCCAAACATTCTTAAACATATTTTATTCATTGTAACAAATTATCAAACACATGGTGTGCAAGCTTGAATTCTTAGAATTCTTTAAAGAAAAATTTACTTAATCTTAATCTTTATATTGTCCAACACAACATAATTTCAACATAACTCTAATATCATAACAAACATACTCAAGGTATTTATTTTAACAAGCTATCTCACTTTACTACTCAAAATAAAACATCTAAACTTTAGAAACCGTTTACGTACTACCATTGCAAGCAAATACATATAAATTCTAGTTAACATAAGTTTAGTATCAATTAAAAATATATAAACTCAAGAAATCATAAAATACTTTTAATCAATCATATACTGGTAATAAAATATTCTATTAGACACTATACTTTTAAATAATTATTTTCTAGAGAATAATCATAAAACATATAGTTGTAAATCCTTTTAGCTTTCATTAATTAGTGTTAGATTCAAGTTATCTATTCAACAAGTATTTATAACACTAAAATCAAGTTACATAATCAAATAACTCTTCATATAACAATCTTTGGTTCTTTGAGGTAATTTATCAAACACCTAGTCTACAAAGCTTAATGAAATCAAGCAAAGATTAATATTCAAACTAAGTTCATCATAAACTCCCCCATACCTTGCTTTCCTTAAGCTTTTGGTCAACTTTCCTTCCTTTGAAATTGAATAGCTTTGCTCCTAAGATTCTTGGTTTTCACGTGAACTTCAAGGGTTGTGGGCCTTGGTTTAGCTTTGGAATTTAAGTGAAAGGGATGTAGGATGAAGGAGAAAGATTACACGTGAATGTTGCCTTCACTTTGATCCCCACCACCCCTTTTATAGGCTAGGTAAAGTGGCTTTGTGTAGGAAAATCTCCAAACTCATAATTACCTTGCTTTCTACATGGACAAATCCTAATGGTTATTGATTTCTAACCATCCAAGTGTCCTTATTCTTGATTTTTCTCAAGGTTTCTTCATTCTTCTTGATGGTACACGTGCCATAGCTTACTTGGAGAGCAAATGTCAACAATTCACGTGGACTAGCCAAGCTTTTAAGAGAATTTCGTGCTTTCTTCATTTCTTGAATTTTTCCAAAACCCATTTTAGTAAAATATTGATTCTGGATTCGTTAACCGTTGGATCTTCTTAAAATTTTAAAGGTATAATCCTATCTCATATATCTAACTCTTGACCGTTGTGATCTTTAAAATAATGATTATAAATGTCTACGTGTCCAAAATGAGCTAAGAAGAAGTTTTCTTCAAAAAATCTTCTTAATTCATTATTACCTTACTTTACAATTGGACCAATGGCTATTCTTTAAGCCTCTTAATCATCCATGTGGCTATTCTTTAATTTTCTTAAAGCTTTTCTCCATTGATTTTGTATCACACGACCAAGGCTTTATTTTAGGGAACCAAATCAACAATTTTTTCTCTTATTACATGTAATAGCCAAATTCTATTTTCTTATTGATCCAATTTGCTTTTAATTATTTAATTTATGAACTACCTTATTTAGGAAACCTATTCCTCTCATAATTAAGAGAAAATCCTATAGATTATGTTCATCATTTTCTTATAATTTTCTGATACATGAGGTAGTCTAGATTAAGCTCTTTTCAAAATATCTTCCAAAATTCCTAGAAATTCCAGTTTAGGGTTCTCTGCCACCAACCTTGCTAATAATTTGTTATCTAAAAGTATTTTATCCAATATTCAGATTCCCACAAATTTCTAAAGCCATCTGATCATTGTTTAACCTAAAGGGCATTTTGGTAATTTCATTACTCATCCTAGGGGTAAAATCATCATTTCAAAAAATATTCAGAGTATTTCTGTAAGTATCACCCTAAGGGTATTCTGATCACTTTTCTAACATCTCAGAGTATTTATAAAATTTCCTTCTTAAAATATCTTGCTAAAATACCTAGGGGTACTTTTGTCATTTTTCCTAAATTCTTCTATACTACCTCTAATTAACATTTTACCCCAGTAATTGACTTTGATTCCAATATTTTGGGGTGTTACAAAGGAGTTTTGATATCTATCTTAAAGAGAAAGGGGCGTATGAATGGAGTTAATGGGCTTGGATAGTCCAAGACATTATTAATTAATTTAAATAGTTAAATTAATTATCTAATATTTAAATTTGATAATTTAAATTTTGAATTTAAGTATTTGAATTTAAATATTTGAATTTAATTATGAATTAACTATAGTAGTTAGTTTCATATCAAAAGGAGAAGATACGAGCTAGAATTGAATTTGAATTCAACTAGCATCTTATCATGATCATGTCCTAGATTTTAGGAAGAAGTTTGAGGGTTGATTATGGGGCTTACATACCCTTGATATATGATTATCATTTGGCAAAATAAATCCCAAGTAATTGACTTGGTCTTAGGAGGATATGATAGGAGGTTGTTGGCAATTTTTGAAATGCAACAACTCCATCTTTTCTTCATGTGTGGGATGCTTCATAATCAAATTTTTTGGTTAAAAAAATCTGACTCAAACTCTTCTATAAAGTGTGCTATTGTGATCATAGTTCTCTAATATTTTTTTGAAAAAAACCTATCTATCTTCCTCTATTTTCACATGCCCCCTTGTGTGAGTTTTGACAGAAAATTCAGCCACCAATATCATCTATTGGTGAGTCTGTTAGATAAGTAAAAACACTTTGAAACCTAACCTTCTTCCTCTCCATTGGTGCGCCTAGCCTGCCTCCTTTGGTGTTTGTTGATGGTCTTCAAGAAGTGTTCTTGAGTCTTGACAAGAAGTGGTGTGGATCAATATTAAAGTGCTTGTATCTTCAAGCCTATCCTTGATCATCAAGTTACGCATATAAACAAGGTAACATCTATGTCCTAAAGAATGATTCTTGTGTGGTATGTGTGTTTCCGCTTGAAAAATTTTGTTTTTCTCACATGCCGTCGGGCTTCATGGCCCTATCTTTCATGAAGCACTTCCTTTGGTGAGTTTTAAAGGACCAATGACAAGAGTTAGGACTCAAGTACTTCAAGATCACATCCAAGCTAACTTGGACAAGTATGAAGAAGCACATCAACTCAAGGATGACAATGGCTGGATTTTGATGTCTCAAGTCCAATTTAATTTAATAAATTCCAACACTTGGTAGAAGCAATTCAGTAAAAATACAGAACAATTATTGTCTATTTTAATCGATTACAATGTATATATAATCGATTACGAGTAGCTCAATTATACACAGAATCTCATCTTGACTGTTTTAATCGATTACCAATTATCTGTAATCAATTACACAACACTTTGGAAAATGAAAATTGATTACATAATTAAATAATCAATTACTTTGTTCATACATCTGTTTCCAGAAGATCAAGAGCAAAATAATCGATTACGTGAACCATTAATCGATTACATCAGATGAAATAATTGATTACTTGGACAAAATAATCGATTACATTCAGTTATTTTCATTTTTTATATAAAGCTGTCAAACTAAATGTAAAGGGATTGGGATTTTTTTGAGATTAATGAAAGCAAAGTTTGCTTGTGAGAGATATCTCTCTTGTTCTTGTGTAAGAACTTCATGTTTCTTATCAATAGCTTCAAGCTATTGTGGTGATTCTTCCTAGGCTTATTGGAAAGCTTTTCCATGGTGCCATCCACCCTCATCCCTTACCTTTATCCCTCTTTCCATTGCTGAAATCAAAACTTACAAACAACCATTAATTTGTGGAAACTGGAGAGCTTTGGACCCTTAAAGAAAGCTTGAAGTTTGAGTTTCAATTCAAGGTAGATTTGGGAAAATTCATGGTTGATGGGTTCATCCATACATCATTTCTTCTTTGATTTTCTTTTCTTTTTCACTTTTCAATCTCATTTTTATTTGATCCCCACACACCTCACTTGGAGGCAAAGGTGAGAGAACTACCTTTTTACCTTTATGCAAGAAAGAGTAGCAATTGGCAACCCTATTATGGACAACATCTCTATCATATTGCCAAGGTCTACCAAGCAACACATGGCTGGCTTCCATATGAACCATATCGCAAAGCACTTCATCAACATATTTTCCAATGGAGAATGTAAGCAACACTTGCTTATTCACAACCAACTCACCATTGTCACTCAACCATTGCAATTTATAAGGGTGAGGGGCAGTTTTTAAACCAAGCATCTCCACTAATCTAGTGCTTGTAACATTGGTACAAATTCCTCCATCAATGATTAGAGAACAAACCTTTCTACTCACCAAGCACCTAGAATGGAAAATGTTTTCTCTTTGTGTATCATCTTTATCTTTGCACAAGCTTTCCATGAGGCGTCTTACCATTAAAAGATCTCCCTCTTTTGGTTTAAGAAAACAATCATCCTCACCTTCACCAGAGGAACTATGAGAACTCCTGATGAGTCACTATCCACCTCTCCATTTTCTAACACAATCATGATCCTTTTATTTGGACATTGGGATGCAATATGACCCTTACCCAAACATTTAAAACATTTAATTGCACTAGATTTATTGGAAGGAGTTTGAGTAGGAGAAGTAGTATTACCTCTTGAAGACTTACTTTCAACATGTTGGGAAGAAGAACCCTCCTTCTTGGAAGTGTCCTTATCCTTCCAAGAAGAATGACTATATGAAGACTTCTTGTAGGCTTGTTTTCTCTTCATTTGTTGCTCCAGTTTCATAGCCCTATGTATAAGTTCATACATGGTGTTGTAGGTTTGAAGCTTTACAACATCTTGAATGTCCCTATTCAAGCCATTCAAAAATCTAACCATTGTAGCCTCATTAATCTCCTCAATGTTTGCTCTTACCAAAGAAATCTCCATCTCCTTGTAATAGTCATCAACACATCTACTCCCTTGATAGAACCTTTGTAATTTGTTATGGAAATCCCTTATGTATTGAGGTGGGACAAATCTCTACCTCATGATTCCCTTCATTATCAACCATGTGTCTGGGCGATGTCTCCTCAATTTTCCTCTTTCCATTTGCACTTGAGTCCACCAAGCTATGGCATACCCTTTAAATTCTAAGCTAGCCAACTTCATTTTCTTTTCTTCATTAAAATTGTAACAATCAAAAACTTGGTCAACTTTTATCTCCCAATCAAGGTAAGCTTCCAGGTTATTAGTACTAGGAACTTGGGAAGTTTGAATTTCACATCTTCTATTCCATCCCTATTCCTCCTATGCCTATGCCTCCTACCATCATCATATCTATCATCACTCCCTTGAGAAGAATGAGGTGACCGATGATGTCTCCTTCTCTCCATGTTTTCCATTCTCTCACTCAACTCTTGTGTAATTCTTTGTATCTCATCAAATCCATCCCCCATCCTCCTTTCAACATTTCTTTGCAACCGATCCATTTGCTTAGTCAATGAAGTCATTAGCTTAGCGATTCTAGGTGAAGGTGGATCACTATCGCTATAGGACACCATTCCTACAAGAAAAAGGGTGGTAAAAACAAAACAATAATGGACCATACCATTCACTAAGTGTTTACACTCTTCAACACTTATGTTTCACACTTGTAAGACTTTTTCTATAAGGTTCACTCTTGTCTTTTTCAACTCTCTAACTCTTTTTCAAATCTTGAAATTCAACCAAAGATTCAAATTCAATGAATATCCAAAGTGAAAGATGAAACAAATCCAAAGTCAACTTAAAAGGTCAAGGAAGAAAGAAAAACTCTAAGACAAAACCTTAGAAATTTATAAGACAAACAATAAAAGCTCAACAAGAAAAGCACAACTCAAAAGAAAACTCAAAGAAGACAATAATGAAGATATATATAAAAAAATTGGCTAAATATAAACCACTGTAATTATGCAAAAAGATAGTGCTATTAAGCAACAAGAAACACACTCTAAGAGAGAGGGCTTTTAAAATAAAATTTTGGCCGTCAATTTTTTTATTTTTTTATACTTGGGTCCTCATATTTTTTGATATTTTAATTTTGACCCCAATATATTTTTTAATAATTGTCTTTTGGTCCTTCATATTTTTTCTTTTAGGACAAAACTTTTGATATTTGCACAAATGCCCCAAAACTCTCTAGACAGAAATTTATGAATCAAACTCAAAAAATTTCCAGCAATGCTATGAGTTTCATGAAGAATACCAACAACAACCCATATTGAAAACAACTCCGAATTCAACAAAATGATAGGGGAATTGAAGGCAATCGTAAGCTAAACTCAAAAATCACACAAGAAACACACAAAGAACAACAAACAAGCAAGAATCATGATTTTCAATTTTCATTTTCCAAAAAAAATACAAACGAAAATACAATTAAGATAGATAGAAATATTTACAAAATGCTTTCTGAAATTAAGCTCTGATTATCACATGATGACTTCCAAGACATGAATGCTTGGATTGGATCATTTCCGGATTGCAAACTTCAAGACTCCATGAAATTGTGGTTTGAAACTTAAATTGAAAAATGGAGAAGATTAAGAAATGGTGATGAATGATGCCACGATCCGTAACGGAGCGATAAGTCAGAGAAGGATTCGCCACAAAGGAAAGCATCCTTGATAAGAATCAATTTGGTTTCAATTAAGAACCAACAAGAGACTAAACCCTCAATTCAAGCAAATGCTTAATTTCATTAATCAAAATTTAACCAAAAATAGCAAAGTCTGAGTATTTATATGGCTAGGCCTCTAATAAACACCTAAAAAACGTAAGTTTAGGCCTATTTGCAGAAATATCAAAGTCCATTACAAAAATAACAAAAAATATATAGAAGCACTACGATTTTAAACGAAAGTAAACGATTAATACGACCCATAATCGATTAAAACAGAGCGTTCTAATGTTGTGTAATAGATTATAGAAATGTTGTAATCGATTAAAACAGACAACACTTGCTTATTACAACAGACAAGACTTTTGATGTGGTCTTGATAGACTTGGGTTCTAGCTCTTGTCATGGGTCCTTCAAAGCTCACCAAAGGAAGTGCTTCAAGCTCTCCTTTTAGACATTTGGCTTGGAATGGACCTCCATCATCATGATCCTTAGATAGTCCTCTATCAATATATGATAGCATGCCTTTGATTTATCTGACTACATGAAAAGCCAATCACAAATTGATTATACATCACATATGGCCAATATATGAGTTCTGATGAAAAACATTGTTTAATCTGCATAATTGCCTGCTTTAATCGATTAATATTTGTATTAATCAATTATTTGATGCCGAGGCTATTCTTTGTGAAAAATTCTTTGGAGTAATGGATTACCTATCGTTTTAATCGATTACTTGGTGCTTGAAAGCTTTTTCAAAATTCTAAACTCTATGGAGTAATCGATTACTTAAGGCTAAGGGCTATTTCAAAGTCTTTACTTTCATATTTTCTTGTTCGACACCTTAATTCTCTTTATGTTGTTTATATCCTCCCTTGCTTATTTCATATATCACTGGATTTTTGTTGCCTTTGATAAGCCAAAAGGGGGAGAAAAATGAACATAAAGAACATAATGTGCAAGTACAATTAAGGCTAAGGGCTATTTCAAAGTCTTTACTTTCATATTTTCTTGTTCGACACCTTAATTCTCTTTATGTTGTTTATATCCTCCCTTGCTTATTTCATATATCACTGGATTTTTGTTGTCTTTGATAAGCCAAAAGGGGGAGAAAAATGAACATAAAGAACATAATGTGCAAGTACAATTAAATCCAGTTCAATTAAAATTCTTATCTGATTTACTCTGAATTGTTTATTGCTCTAATCTGAAATCAATATCAAATTACTTAAGATAGAGGGAGCAATATAATGATATACATTGTTTATGCAAAGTATACTTGACACTTGTTCTTGGCAAAAAGCTGAATTCATTTCAAATATCAAGTATAAAGCTCATAGCATTCATCCCTTAAAAGCACATGAAGGCTACATATGTTCAATTGAAGTTTGGCATAATCAAAGCCAAAAAGGGGGATATTGTTAGAAACAGGGGGATCTTGAAGAGGATCAAGTTACTAAGGATCTTAGTCAAGGAAAAGTTTTAGCTTTTACATGTCATTCAATTGAAGGCATATGTAATTCTTGGATGGATAAGAATTTCATCCTATGATCCTTTGCATTTGCATAAACATCATTCATTAGCTTGCATTCATGGTTTTACAAAAGGCATATGTTTTGTAAACAAGATTTTAAAGTATTCATGATTGCGTTAAAAAATACAAAGTGTTTGTTAGACTTTTGGCAAGCGTACCAATTGTCGTTGTAAGTTACAAAATTTATAAAAGTTCGTCTCCACAGGGACTTGTGCTACTCAGTTAATTCAAATAAAGCTTAACAGTTTAATAGTTTATGTACAGTGAGTGTGAACGGAGTTTCATGTAGTTGCGGATTAACAGAAATGATGAAAATTTAGAAGAAACGGAAAT
>PYAF01006282.1:49149-79951 GCA_007407185.1 Glycine tomentella | reverse complement strand
GTTACGATTATATTCGCGTGTTTATTTGCAATCTAAACGTTATGCTCTATGTCTAGCAACGTAACGTAAAGAGTAAATTTATTCATTTCAAACCCTAAGATTACTTCTCAGTCTCACTTCGAGTTTAAGTTCATGATATTAGTGATCAAGTAATATCAAGCGTTAAGTACGGAATAAATTTACCAATAATAAATAGAAAAACTTATGCAGAAATAAATATTAAAAGAGATACTTAAAAGTAGAAGATTACATCCAATCCATAAGAGAAACTAACCAAACATGGAGAGAACCTCCTTAAGAGAAGAATTGATGAAGGGCCTCATCACCGCTTCTTTCCGGCAGAGTCTCCACGCTAAATCTCACTTCTCTCACTTTCCTAACCTACCTAATACTAATATTTAAAAGCCTAAACTAAAGAAAAAGCTTAAGAAAAGCAAAGGAATGAAGAAAAATGGAATGGAAGGAGTGATGTTGCCTTGGGGGGTGCTTGGGTATTTATAGGGGTGGATCTGCTCAAGTTTGGTCGCCCAGGCGACCATTTTATGCATGTTTTGGTCGCCCAGGCGAGCTAAAGCCAACTTGCAGCCCAAGTTGCACGTCCACTTGGCCAATTGGAGGCCCATTTGCAGTTTCTGCTCGCCCAGGCGAGCAAATACACTATATTCACTCGCCTGGGCGAGTTAAAGTGTTTCCAGAAGGATCTTTGGGCTTGATTTTACTTTTTGCACCCCCAGTTTTGCTGTTCTAAGTCATTTTTGGGTCTGGTTTGCTTTCTGCACCTCCTAGGTCTGCTTCTTTTAGTCATTTTTGCTTGCTTTAAATTTACGGAAGCTCCGGAATGTCACGAATGCTAGCAAAATAAAAAGGAAAGTTGGATGAATCTTCGAGAATCATAAATGCTAAATGCGAAATATAAACTAACTAGATTAGGGCAAATTTTTATAAATATTCTTAGTTAAAATACAAGATAAGTGCCTTAAATGTAATCCAAATTTCACTAAGATATGGCACTTATCAGTGTTCAAAGCTTGTTTTGGAAAAACAATTTCGTACTACTTTAATCGATTACCAGCTAATGGTAATCTATTACTTAAGATTTGAAGAACACATTAATCAATTACAACTATATGGTAATCGATTACTCTTCACAAATCATAGTTGAAGTCTTCATGTGATAATTGGTTACGATTTGTGGTAATCGATTACTTGACACATTTTGGAAAACAAAACTTTATCTGTTATCGATTACATGGTGATTTAACGATTACTTCGCTCATATATCTTTTCTAGAAAGCTCAAGAATAGTTTAATCGATTGAATTTGTTATTAATCGATTACATTAGTGGTTTTAATCGATTGCATTCAGTTACAACAGTTTATTATAAATAGTTGTTGGGTCTTTCGAAAAATACACAGATCATTACATTGCGAATTTTCATAGTTTTCAAAAGCCTTTTGAAGTGAGAAGAGATACTCTGATTCATAAAGCTCTTGTCCACAAATTCCAATATTCATGTTTCATTGAAAGGTTTCTTCTTGGACAAGATTTTAAAGAAGCTCTTGGAGAGTTTGGTCTGAAACTTGTTTTCTTTCAACCTTGGTCAAGATTGGTAATCATATGCATTCATAGACTGTGGATCATCAGGTTGTTTCTCTCCATTAGTTTCTATGTGTAATTTGTTTTTAATTTTCTAATTGTTTGTTGCTATTACAAAAGTTTCTTAAAGCTTTTCTAGAGTAGGGTTCTTTAGAGGGAAGAGTAGAGAAGGGTTTCTCTTAGTCTTGGTCACTAGGAGTCTAAAAGGGATTTAGATTTTTGTTCTTAATCTAGGTTGATTAAGGGTGATTGTTGTAAGCTTGTCAGAACAAAATTTTGTGAATAGTGGAACTCTAATCAAGTTTTGGTTAGAAGAAATCGAATGTAGCTTCTCTTGTTGAGAGGTGAACCAGTATAAGTTCTTGTGTTGATTACTTTCTTTAATCTATTCTTGCTATCTTAATCTTTGATTCTTTGGTGAAATCTTTATTACTCAAGTGAAGGTGTCAGCAATTGTTTTCTTGAGCTAAGTGGTTTGATTGATTGAAGCATTCTTGGTTTAATTGTGATACGCTTCTATTACTCTTTTTCTTTAAAGATTTTTAAAAAGGCCAAGTTTTAACCAATTCACCCCCTATTGGTTATTGTGTGTGTTCATACTATTTTCACACTCAACTTGAGCTACGTCTAGTTCTCATTTACTTAGCAATAAAGGGTTCTACTAATAAAAACTTGATTACAAACAAGTATTCTAAATTCCTCTCCTGAATTTACATGTATTCTTAATATCACTTCTGGAACTTTCTTAGACTCCTCTAAATCTAAGAAACCCAAGTATTTTTTAATACTAAGCCACTCCTAGCTTTCACAAACAATAGTTTGAATGAATACAAGTATACAACAACACTCAAGAGTGGATAACCAATAAAGCTCAATTACAAAATGACTTTGCTCAGCAAAGAATAAACAAATGAGAGTTTTTTATTAGTCGTCCAATAATTTCAGCATAGTTTTGCTTTAGTTAATTTCTTGCTTTTTCGTCAGTATTTTTCCACACTCTTTTTTAGTAATGATTGCCTTTTATAGACTTTTGTTAGAGATCCTATTAGACTATTGGCAAGCGTACCAATGTCATTGCAGGTTACAAAAATTATAATTGTTGTCTACATAGGGACTTGAGCTACTCAGTTATTTTAAATAAAAGTAACAGTTTAATAGTTTATGTACAACAAGTATAAGTGGATTTTCATGAGTTTGTGAAAATAATGAAATTACGTATTTAAAGAAATTACGGAAATCTATGAAAATTATTAAATTGAATTTAATTAATTGAAGAGAACGTAGCTTTGGTTTCATCATTCATACCCTCGGTATTCAGTTAATATTACCATGTATAAATCATTTTCTATCATTATTGATGGACACATTAATTCACCCTGAATCGATCACTCGCATTTGAGAATCCTAAGGATATTTATCGAATATCGATCCCTCGCATATGAAGTAAATAACTCAGCATTACAATCATAATCTAGTGCTATTTGCAGTCTAAACGTTATGCTCTATTCCTAGCAATGTAACATAAAGAGTAAAATCATTCAGTTTAAATAGTAAGGGCACTTTCCAGTCAAGCTTAGAATCTAATTTCATGAAACTAGTGATCAAGTAGAATCAAGCATTAAGAACATAATGAAATCACTAGAATGAGTAGAAAAGATTCATACATATATCAAATATTAAAATAAATACATAAGGGTACAAAGATTACATCCAATCCTTAGGAGAAACTAACCGATCATGGTGTAGAGCAAGAGATCAACAGAAGACATGACGAAGGTGGCTATCCCCGACGCGGTTTTGCAGAGTTTCCACTCTTTTTTTCTCTTCGCTCACCTCTCTCTAAGCCTACATGGCTTCTGGTTTCATTATCCCTATCCAATGACTTCTTTTCACCTTCATTTGCATGGCTTTATATAGGAAATGGTGAGCTGCTCAGGTGTACTCGCCCAAGCGAGTTATTTGTTCATGTTGTTAGGATTTTTACCACGGTAAGCGTACCATTGTATCGTTGTAAGTTTCGAATTTATAAGATCATCTCCACAGGGACTTGAGCTTACTCAGTTAATCCAAATAGAAATTAAACAGTTTAATAGATATGTACAAGTAGGTCGAACGATATTTCATTTGTTGATGCAAGTAAAATAAACTAACTAAACTTAAAAAATGAAAATATATTTATAAGAAAGCGGGATTGGATTTCATCATTCTTAACGTTCTATATTCAATTAATATTTACCATGCATAAATCATCGTCTATTCTTATTGATGCACACTAAATTACCTTGAATCGATTCCTCGCATCCAAGTTCTAAGGATATTTTACCGAATATCGATCCCTCGCATATTTACGTAAATTACCCCAGCGTTAAGAACTATAATCACGTGCTTTTATGCAATCGAAACATTAGGCCCTATTCTTAGCAACGTAACGTAACGAGTAATTTCATTTAGTTCAAACCCTAAGATTACTTTCCAGTCTCACTTCGGATTTAAGTTCATGATACTAGTGATCAAGTAGGATCAAGCATTAAGCGCGGAATGAAAATACCAATAAGAAATAGAACGATTCATGCATGAATATTAAAAGAAGTATAGGGTTAAGAAGATTACATCCAACCTCTAAGAAGCTAGCCAAGCATGGAGAGAACCTCCTCTCGGAAAGAGCTACTGAACGTTCCCATCCTCGCTTCTCTCCGGCAGAGTTTCCACACTAAACCTCACTTATCTCACTTTCTTAACCTACTTAAACCTAATATATGAGTACCTAAAGCCTAAGAACAAAGCTTAACGCTAGTGAGGGAGAGAGAACTCCCAAAAATTGATGCCTTCCCTCTTTTGGCCGTCCCCTATTTATAGATTTTGGGCACCAGCATGCTTCACTTGCCCAGGCGACTATTTTTGCCTATATTCACTTGCCTGGGCGAGTTAACCTGATCTCTTCGTAACTTGTGCTCGCTTGGGCAACCAAAATATACATGGGAGGCTAGCTTGGGGGACTGAAGACTTAACCATGAAGGTTTCTTTGGGCTTTTGTGACTTCTTGGGCCAGGAATGCTGTTGGAACTTCCCATGTTTGATATGTGCACCTTCCTTGCTTTCTTTGTTTTTCCGGAAGCCTTAGAATTCCACGGAATCTATTCAAATACAAGGTAAGTTTGAATTAATCTTCCGAAACACTTTAAACATGAGTATAAGGTGCTTATTGACAAGGTTTAGGGAATTTATCAGCCAAATGAAAGAAATCAAAAGATAAGTGCCAATATTTTAAACATGAAATTAACTGAAATGTGGCACTTATCACATGTCTTACTTGCCTGGGCGAGTTAAAACTTAATGTTGAAGGAAACCATTCGCCCAAGCGAGTGTTTTGTTCATGTTTTGCTCGCCTAGTCGAGTTAATGCTTAGCCTTGAAGAAAGTTCATTAGCCCAGGAGAGCTTGGACAAATTTGATCTTCAGAAATTTCCAATTTTGACCTTTTTGCCCTTTTTATCTTGTCTTGATTGTTTTGGATGCCACAGATACATCTTGAAACATCAAAAGTGAATTGATTAAGCTTCCAAATTGTAAACAACACATTTATATATGTACTAACTATAAAACAACTAGGATTAGGGAAAATTTATATGCAAATTGTAACACCCTCATATTTCAATATATATATATGTGAATTTTCTTATAAGATTATTAATATGAATTTCTAGATAAAATGACAAAAATGCCCCTGGACATTTTGAAAATGACAAAAATACCCTTTAGCTCTGACAAGGCCAGATAGCCTCAGTAATGTTATAAACACCTGATAAAAGAATAGTATGCCCCTATATAAGAAATTACTGACATTGTTAATAGAGAAAAACCATAAGTTAGAATTTTTAGAAATTTTGGAAGAAATTTTGAAAAGAATTCAATCTAGACTAACCTAAGCTTCAGAAAAACACAGAAAAAGAAAAGATACAATTTGTGGAATTTTCTCTTAATTATAGGAGGAATAGATTCTCTAATAAGTTAGTTTAGTCATTTTACTAATTAAAAACAAAATGAACCAATAAGAATTTAGATACAACCATTGGAAGAAAGTTAAATGACATCCTAAAAATGTTACTAAAACTTAAGCTAGTTTCTAAATAATTTTAGAACTTTACTCCTAAGGAAGCAATTGGAATTAGGCTTTCATATATTATAGAAATAATTTTATTCAAT
This sequence comes from Glycine tomentella, assembly GCA_007407185.1. NCBI lineage: Eukaryota > Viridiplantae > Streptophyta > Magnoliopsida > Fabales > Fabaceae > Glycine > Glycine tomentella. The sequence goes on along the minus strand of PYAF01006282.1, from coordinate 74,152 downwards.
ATAAGAATATATGTTAAGTAAAACAAAGCATAAAATTTCCTAAACTATAGTCATTCCACGTGAACAAGCCAAATTGAAACACATTTGCTTCAAAATCAAAGCTTGGCCGTGGACATCAAGGAAGAATGAAGAAAGCTTGAGAAAAATCAAGACTTAGGACACTTGTATGGTTAACAAGCTAGGAACCTTGTAATTGGACCATTTGGAAAGCTAAATAATCATAACTTTGGAAATAATGCAATAAAAATCTACTAAGCCAAAGCTATCTCACGTAAAAAGAAGAAAACCAAAGGGAATGCACCTTAGCTTGGCTAGCCCACGTGCAAAACAAGAAAGCAAGGGAAAGATGTGGAATTTTCATGAATTAGGACACTTGTAAGGTAGGAAACCATTAGCCAATGAAAGAAAACCAACTAGAAAGCTAAGTAATCATAGGCTTTGAAGATATTTGTAGAAAAAGCCAACTCACCTAGCATATAAAAAGGATGGTGGGGACCAAAATGGATGCTAGTTCACGTGTAGCATTCACTTTCATCCTCCATCTCTTTCACTTTGAATTAAAAAGCAAAACAAAGGCCCACACCCCTAAGTAGTTCACGTGGAAAGCTAGGAATCCTTGGAAGAAAGTTGTCAAAAAATTCAAGAAGAAAGTAAGGTATGGGGAAGTTTTATGATAAATATGGTTTAGATATTTATTATTCTAGATTCTCATTTATTTCTATAAAAATCAAGTTTTGCTTACCATGTGTTTGATGAAATGCTTCAAAGAAATAAAGTTGGTGTTATGGATGATGAGTTGAATAAGTGACTTAAAGTAACTTAAAGAATAATTGTTGAAATAACTAACTTGAATCTAGTTTAATAAGTAAATGATTAAGTGACTTAAATCTCTATTGTGGCTTATTTAAAGAAATAGTCGATTTGATATTTTACTAAAGTATATGTGTTATGTCTTGTTACTTATTGGATGTTTACTAAAAATTGTGTGTTGGATATTGTTGAAAGTGCTCTATAAATCTTTGAGCATGTCTATTATATTTTATGCTAGAATTATGTTGAAAGTATAACTATTATATTAAATTTATGTTGAAAATGTAAAGTTTAAGCATATGAGAATATGAGATATAAATTGATGTTGAAGAATAAAAACGAAATGAAAAGAGAATCAGTCATGAATGTTTCATATGCATATGCCCTGCGGGGGTTAAGTCGCGTTGCCCTGCGGGGGTTAAGCCGCGTTACCTCAAGAAGGGGTATGTCAGATAGCTGGAATTGAGACGAGGGTTTAGACAAAAGGTGTCTAAACTGGGGGGTAGTAACAGTGGGGAGATCACCTACCCATGATGATCACATGTAGTGTGGGTGTGAGTCCTTTTGCAACACTGACCTACCCTGACTGGTCGATCCAATTCAAAGAGAGAGAGTAAGCTATCTTGACTATGGTACCATGTGAAGAGAATCTGAGAATGTCATGCATCATTTTAACAAAGAATCATGCATCTATCATGTATTTTGTATTATGAGTGTTATCTTGATTTGTTATGGATGTATTTCTTTTATCTAACTATGTTTATCATAAACTTACCCTATTTTGTGTCTGTGGTTGACACCTGTGATGACCCCAATTTGTTTGGACGAGCAGAGGAACAGTGAAGCATAAGCCATGGATGGTTATGAAAAGGATGTGATGAAAGAGCTTGGATGACTTGTATTTTGTGTTTGGTGTTTTTGTTGACTCTGATAATATGTAATTTGTACGAGACTATTCTGTTGGTCTGTATGTGAGACTGTATTATGTGGAACTGTATCTTGGACTGTATAATATTTTATTTGGAACCTAGAAATATTTGATGATAATTAATTCATTTAAAGTTAATTCAAGAAATGAAAAAAATGATTTTTTATAGAATAACATAATTTCTTTATAAAAAGGAAAATAAGCGAAAAAAATTTTTTGAGGCGTTACACAAATCCACTAATATCAAAAGATAAGTGCCCGCATTATAATCTCATAAATAACTAAAATATGACACTTATCACTATCCCCAACCTAGAATCTTGTTTGTCCTCAAGCAATGTAAAAAAATAAAACTACGAATACTAGAAGTATAAAACTTAAGGAAAATACTTCAATATTTCTATATCGAAAAATTTATGAACATGCTTTGTAAAGAATCAACTTTCAATGTGATCAGAACAACATTTTCAAATAATCAACTATGAGATTTGAAAACACAAGATGGAATTTCACCAAACCAAATGAGATTAAGATCAATTTACATTTCATTTCTAAATAACATAAAAAAAAACACTTGATTGATTCAAACAGAGGAAAATCTCTTAAAGGTGTTTAACTCTACCACAGGTAAGTGTTTCTACTCAGTTCCAACACTTATATGTCATAGATCAATTTTGCAGTTCATTTCCCATCAAATCAAAGTACATAATTATCATGGATCCTTAGTACTTTTTAGGGTTGGGACTGGCTTTTGAAGGAAATCTTGGTTTTTCTAGATATTCAAGTTACCCTAAGAATAGGAGAGAAAACAAAGATAAAACAAGTTATCATCACTTCCTATTTCTTTTCTTTTTCTACCAAGTTATCAATGTTTCTTATACCAACCTCCTAATCACCCAACTTACAATACTTTGTACAATATAGAACATTTTAATTTTTTCAAAAGGAATTTGTTTCCTTTTTCTTTTCCTTTTTCTTTTCTTTTCTATAGCTTTAGCCACATTTAAAAAAAAATATTTTTCATCACATTAGCCATCCAAATGATAGAAGTTTCCAACAAAATCCCCTTTGCTCTCCTAACCTAAGGTAAGGTAGGAAATTATTTAACCTAGGTTAGTGTTCCAAAAAAATCATAAGTGTTTGGCTCAAAAGGCTTGCAAAAGGTAAATCATATATGTTGGGAAAGTTGTGTGGCCAGTGGCTTAAAATATACAAGAAAGAAAGAAAGCCTAAGTCATATCCATGCATCATATGTTATGACAATAAGAAATTTATGCAAAATCAACTATAGAACATATCAGTGAGGACACTCAATATAAATTTTGTGGGTACAACACTAGGCATGGCAACTTCACCTGCACCCGCCAGCATCAGCCCGCACCCGCCGCGATTTTAACGGGGAAAAACCGAGTTGACCAGTTTCAGGTTCGGGTTCGATTTTTCTCCGCATGCTGAATTTAGGGGCGGGAGCGATTTTGGTAATGCTGGTATCCACCCCGCCCCCGCCCCTGCCCCACACCTATTTATCCTATAGTAGCACAAATAATAATAGTATTCGTTTAAACTTTTGTTACTATTTGCTATGCATAATAATAATTTAGTTAAATTTTAATTTAATTTGATTGTTTTAACAATATAATTTTTTTAAACTTATCATTTATATATATCGCGTCTAATAATTTGATTAACTATCATAATAAAGAACTTAAAATATATAAAAATTAAGGATAATTTTAATTAGTTGAAATCTATAAAATTTTATATTAATTAAATGTATATAAAAATTAAACTCTTAGTTTTTGTTCTTTTAACTTCTTTTGGGGGAAGGAATTTGTGTTTGTAGGCATGTGTTTTGTATTGTTATTCAATTATTTCATATCAAGAACGATAATGTTTAATATGAGAATTTAGCCAAAATAATCGAGGAGAAAAAAATAAAAGAATGAAAAAGATTTAATCAAGAAGTAAAATTATTTTATACTATTATATATTCAGTAGTGTAATTAATGACGTATCATGTTATTTATATTTTGTTTCAAGCTTCACATAAATTCTATTGATGATAATTATGTTCAAATATTTAACAAATCTATATATCTGAAAATCAAACTTAAGACTATTATTAAGTTTTTTGCATATTAATTAATTTATACGTTTAATGATACATATCAATATTAATATAAAATATCAAACTTTTTATATAACAAATTAATTATTATATATTAATTTTAAAATTATACGTAACAGGAAATACTTATATTTGATTATATATATATATATATATATATTATTTTGTTGGTTCGGGATGAATGTAGTATTTCCAGTAGTTACGTATTTTCTTATGATGAATCCATACCAACTTAGACGAAGTAGAAGAAACAAACTAGAGAAAGCAAGATGGACGGGGGCGGGGGCGGTATAAGCAAAATCGTCCCTGACCGCCCCTGTTGCCATGCCTAGTACACACAGTCACTTAAGCTTAAGGCCTGTTTTCATGTTCAAATCAAATCAGTGTTTCGAAAGTTGTTCTTTATTAAGTGCATGTAAAAAGATCTGCCTTCTTTTGGTATTTGGAAAACCATTCCTTGTTTTCATTCTCAAGGTTTACAAAAAAATAATTTTGTTATGTTCTGATCCAATTTCAAAAGTAATTTTCAAAAACACTATCTGTTGATTCTTTCCAAAACAAATTATGTTTTCAGAAAAAATTATCTTTTAAGTCCCAAAAAGATTTATACATATTCTACAACTATGTTAATAAAACAAAAAATTTAATAAAAAATGTGTACTTTCAAAAAGAGGTAACCCTCTCTGTACACCATTAGAGTTGTGCATAACCAAATAAAAATCATAAATGCGTGCAATTATCTAAGCAAAAAGTAAGAAGGAAATAAAGTACTAAATTTAATATAAAGCATTAAAGAAACATAAATACTATGTCACAGATTTTTGAAGATCATGGTTAAGGAGCTCAGTCTCCTCCATTGAAGTCGTCAATAAGATCTACCATGTCCTCATCCTCATCTGCTCTGCCTCCTCCTAAAAAAATAGACTTGTCCCCAGGCCCTTCAATGGTAGCTCTAACAAAACATATGATATGTTAAAAAAAACATAAGACATAAAATTCAAAAGTAAAGTTCAGAGATATAATTTAAAAAACATAAGACATAAAATGCAAATAACACAAATTAAAACAAAGCTTAGAAACACTGGGTTGCCTCCTAAGAGCGCTTCTTTAGCGTCTTTTTAGCTGGATGCCTTTGTTATGGCCCAGGCTTTCAGCAATTGGACAACATTGGTAAGCCAATGGCTTCTATGTTTTCCTTCAAAATTTTCACCAGTTTCTTTTCTTTTTCAAAAAGACTTGAATAACTGGTAACTGGTTTCTTTGAATCACCTGCAAGAAAAACATTTTTGAAATGTGGAGGTACTGCGTTTACCTTTATTATTGATTCTTGATTTTTCTTTTCCTCTAACAATTCTTTAAAGAAAGATTGCTGGTAAGGAATTTCCTTGAAAACATCTAGTTGTTGGAGATAATCTGAACTCTTATTTTCTTCACATTCACTTATCTCCTCACATGCTTCAGTCAATGTTTTCTCTGAACAATCCTTTCTTTGAATCAACCTCTTGGAGTCAGAATTTACTTCATCCAAGACATCCAGTCTAAAACGCTTCCTTGGTTCCTTTGGGTTAGCCTGTGTGTTTGCTGAAAAAGGTCCACTTCTACGCTCAGACAATTGTTTTGCAAGCTGTCAATGTTTTTCTAATTTGTGATGGACATCTGCATAAATTGAGTTAGAGTATCTTCCATTTTTTAAATTCTATTAGGCTGAGCTTGTTGTTTTTGTTGTGGTGGACACATATTTGAAGAACCTACATAAGAGTTATTAGAAGGACCTGCAAAAGAAGAGTTAGTTGGACCATAATATGCATTATCATTTTGCTGCCTCCAGCCATAAGGCTGATTTGAACCTAGACCACTTCTGTAGCCTTGGTAATTTCCTTGAAAGTTTTGTTGAGGTCTGCCTTGATTTAACAAATAATGGGCCTCATCTTCTTGTTTGCAATCACCAGGTGCTAAATAGTGACCATTCTGATGGTCATCGCCACAGAAATCACATCTAAGAACTTGTTAAACTTGCTGAGCTTGGTGCGTTTTTTGTGATCCACTTTGCTGAAATCGTTGAGGAAATTGGCCTATCTGTTTTGTTAAGGCCTCTAATTGTTGAGTCAAGAGTTTATTTTGAGCTAGAATTGCATTTTGAGTATCTAGCTCCATTATACCTTTCCTTTGAATCGGAGACCTATCATGGTGAGACTGGTAATCACTGGCTGTAATGGAGTCAATGATTACAATTGCTTCTTCCGGGCTCTTTGACATCATAGTACCTCCAACTAAGGCATCAAGAATCATCTTTGTTTGAGGTCTTAAACCACTATAGAAAATATGTAGTTCTGCAACATCATCAAAGTTATGGTTTGGGCACCTCCACAGTAAGAATTTGAATCTCTCCCATGTTTCACAGAGAGGTTCATCAAAACCTTGAGAAAAAGAAGCAATGGCTGATTTTGCGCTTATGAATCTGGATGGAGGAAAGAATCTGGCAATGAATTTTTCCTCCACTTCTTCCCAAGTGTTAAGACTTTTGTTTGGTTGGGACTGGAGCCAAGTTTTTGCCTTACCTATCACAGAGAAAGGAAAAGCTCTGAGATAGACAGCTTCAACATCTTCCTCAGAAGCTGATAGAGGACTATCCAAGGATCATGAAGTTCTAGAAGTACTCCATGAATTGAAGGGTCCAATGACAAGAGCTAGAACAAGCCCTTCAAGACCACATCAAAAATAACTTGTATCTTGTGGATAAGCATGAAGAAGCACACCTGTCTGTTGTAATCAATTACCATCTTTCTGTAATCGATTACTAAGCAAGTTCTATCTATTGTAATTGATTACCATCCTTATGTAATCGATTGCACAGCTCTGGAACACTCTGTTTTAATCGATTACCAATCGATTACACAGTGTTGGAACACTCTGTTTTAATCAATTACCATCCTTCTGTAGTCGATTGCACAGTGCTGAAACACTCTATTTTAATTGATTACAAATCGTATTAATCAATTATTTGCGTCAGATTAGTAGTGCTTCTATATTTATTTTTGTTATTTTCGTAATGGGCCTTGATATTTCAGCAAATAGGCCTAAACTTACATTTTTAGGTGTTAATTAGAGGCCTAGCTATATAAGTACTGAGACTTTGCCATTTTTGGTTAACTTTGATTAATGAAATTAAGCATTTGCTTGAATTGAGGGCTTAGTCTCTTGTTGGTTCTTGATTGAAACCAAATTGATTCTTATCAAGGAAGCTTTCCTTTGTGGCAAATCCTCCTCGACTTATCGCTTCGTTACGGATCGTGGCGTTATTCATCATCATTTCTTAATCTTCTCTATTTTCAATTTAAGTTTCAAACCATAATTTCATGGAGTCTTGAAGTTTGCAATCCAGAAACGATCCAATCCAAGCATTCATATCTTGGAAGTCATCATGTGGTAATCAGAGCTTGATTTCGGAAAGCATTTCGTATGTTATTTGCATTTTCATTTTTTTTCCAGAAAATGAAAATTGAAAATCATGATTCTTGCTTGTTTGTTGTTCTTTGTGTGTTTCTTGTGTGATTTTTGAGTTTAGCTTGCAATTGCCTTCAATTCCCCTATCATTTTATTGAATTCAGAGTTGTTTTGAATATGGGTTGTTCTTCGTGTTCTTCATGAAACTCATAGCATTGGTGGAAATTTTCTGAGTTTGATTCATAAAATTTTGTCTAGAGTTTTGGGGCATTTGTGCAAATATCAAAAGTTTCTGGTCCTAAAAGAGAAAATACGAATGACAAAAGAAAATTATTGAAAAATATATTAGGGTCAAAATGAAAATATCATAAAATACGATGACCCAAGTATAAAAAAAATTGACAGTCAAAATTTAATTTTAAAGGCTCTCTCTTTTAATGTGTGTTTATTGTTGCTTAATAGCACTATCTTTTTACATAATTACAGTGGTTTATATTTAGCAAAAAAAATAAATTATATCTTCATCATTGTCTTCTTTGACTTTCCTTTTGAGTTGTGTTTTTCTTGTTGAGAGCTTTTATTGCTTGTCTTCTAAATTTCCAAGGTTTTGTCTTAGAGTTTTCTTTCTTCCTTGACCCTTAAGTTGAGTTTGGATTTGTTTCATCTTTCACTTTGGATATTCATTGAATTGGAATCTTTGGTTGAATTTCAAGAGTTGAAAAAAAATTAGAGAGTGGAAAAAGACAATAGTGAAACTTATACAAAAAGTCTTACAAGTGTGAAACACAAGTGTTGAAGAGTGTAAACATTTAGTGAGTGGTAACGTCCATTATTGTTTTGTTTTTTTTACTAACATTTTTCTTGTAGCAATGGTGTCTGATAGAGATAGTGATACACCTTCACCTAGAACCGCTAAGCTAATGACTTCATTGGCTAAGGAAATGGATAGGTTGCAAAGAAATGTTGAAAGGAGGATGGGAGAACGTTTTGATGAGATACAACGAAGTACTCAAGAGTTGAGTGGAAGAATGGAGTACATGGAGAGAAGGAGAGATGGAGACATCATAGGTCACCTCATTCTTCTCAAGGGAGTGATGATGGCCATGAAGATGGTAGAAGGCATAGGGATGGAATGGAAGATGTGAAATTCAAACTTCCCAAGTTCCTAGTACTAATGACCCGGAAGCTTACCTTGATTGGGAGATAAAAGTTGACCAAGTTTTTGATTGTCACAATTTTAGTGAAGAAAAGAAAATGAAGTTGGCTAGCTTAGAATTTGAAGGGTATGCCATAGCTTGATGGACTCAAGTGCAAATGGAAAGAGGAAGATTGAGGAGACATCACCCAGACACATGGTTGATAATGAAGGGAATCATGAGGTAGAGATTTGTCCCACCTTAATACATAAGGGATTTCCATAACAAATTACAAAGGCTCTATCAAGGAAGTAGATGTGTTGATGACTATTACAAGAAGATGGAGATTTCTTTGGTAAGAGCAAACATTGAGGAGACTAATGAGGCTACAATGGCTAGATTTTTGAATGGCTTGAATAGGGACATTCAAGATGTTGTAGAGCTTCAAACCTACAACACCATGGATGAACTTATACATAGGGCTATGAAACTGGAGCAACAAATGAAGAGAAAACAAGACTATAAGAAGTCTTCATATGGTCATTCTTCTTGGAAGGATAAGGACACTTCCAAGAAGGAGGGTTCTTCTTCCCAACATGTTGAAAGAAAGTCTTCAATAGGTAATATTACTTCTCCTACTCAAACGCCTTCCAATAAATCTAGTGCAATTAAATGTTTTAAATGTTTGGGTAAGGGTCATATTGCATCCCAATGTCCAAACAAAAGGACCATGATTGTATTGGAAAATGGAGAGGTGGATAGTGAATCATCTAGGAGTTCTCATAGTTCCTCTAGTGAAGGTGAGGATGATTGTTTTCTTAAACCGGAAGAGGGAGATATTTTAATGGTAAGGCGCCTCATGGGAATCTTGTGCAAAGATAGAGATGATACACAAAGAGAAAACATTTTCCATTCTAGGTGCTTGGTGAGTGGAAAGGTTTGTTCTCTAATCATTGATGGAGGAAGTTGTACCAATGTTGCAAGCACTAGATTAGTGGAGATGCTTGGTTTAAAAACTGCCCCTCACCCTAAACCTTATAAATTGCAATGGTTGAGTGACAATGGTGAGTTGGTGGTGGATAAGCAATTGTTGCTTACATTCTTCATTGGCAAATATGTGAATGAAGTGCTTTGTGATATTGTTTCCATGGAAGTCGGCCATGTGTTGCTTGGTAGACCTTGGCAATATGATAGATGTGGTACACAATGGGGTCACCAATCGATACTCTTTCCTTCATAAAGGTAGAAAGATAGTACTCTCACCTTTGTCTCCAAGTGAGGTGTGTAAGGATCAAATAAAAATGAGATTGAAAAGAGAAAAAGAAAAGAAAATCAAAGAAGAAAATAGTACTTTGAGAGAGAAAATCCAAAAAGAAAAAGATGGCAAAAAGAGTGAAAAGAGAGAACAAAAGAAGAGAGACAAAAAGAGTGAAAAAAATTAGATATAAAAGAAAGTTTTTTATCAAACCTAAGGAGGTTAAAACAGTGATGGTAGCTAGACAGCAAATGTATTTACTCATTCCCAATTATATGTGCTTCTCTTCTAGTGCCCTTAAGTTGCCTCAAGGTTTTGATACACTTTTAAAGGAGTTTGAGGATGTCTTTACACAAGACATACCCCATGGTTTGCCTCCTTTAAGAGGAATTGAGCATCAAATTGATCTTGTTTCGGGAGCTTCACTTCCTAATAGGGCGGCCTATAGGAGTAATCCGGAAGAGACCAAGGAGATTCAAAAGCAAGTTGAAGGGTTGATGCAAAAAGGATGGGTGAAGGAAAGCTTGAGCCCATAAGCAACGCCGGTCATCCTAGTCTCCAAGAAAGAAGGCAAATTGAGGATGTGCATGGATTGTAGACCCATCAACAACATCACCGTGAGGTATAGACATCCTATCCTTAGACTTGATGATATGTTGGATGAACTTGATGGTTCTTGTGTTTTCACCAAAATAAATTTGAAAAGTGATTACCATCAAATTAGAATGAGAAAAGGTGATGAATGGAAAACCACTTTCAAAACTATGTTTGGACTTTATAAGTGGTTAGTCATGCCTTTTGGCTTGAGCACTTTCATGCGACTCATGAATCATGTTTTGAGACACTTTATTGGAAAATTTGTGATTGTTTACTTTGATGATATCTTGATTTATAGTTTAACAATGGATGATCACTTTTACCATGTTAGGAGTGTCTTGAAAGTGCTTAGACATGAAAACTTGTTTGCCAATAGGGATAAATGCACATTTTGCACCAATCAAGTATTGTTTTTAGGTCTTGTTGTGAGTGCTAAGGGAGTCTAAGTGGACAATGAGAAAATCAAGGCTATTAAAGATTAGCCAACACCCAAAAATGCGAGTGATGTGAGGAGTTTTCATGGGTTGGCTAGTTTTTATAGGAGATTTCTCAAAGAGTTTAGCACCATAGCATCTCCTTTCAATGACATTATTAAGAAAAATGTGGTATTTAAGTGGGAGAGGGAACAAGAGAATGCCTTCAATGAATTGAAGGACAAGTTGACAAATGCACCCATTCTTGCTCTACCAAATTTTTCCAAATCATTTGAAATCGAATGTGATGCATTCAATGTTGGCATAGGTGCTAGATTTTTACAAGAAGGTCACCCAATTGCTTATTTTAGTGAAAAACTTAAGGTGTTATTTTGAATTATTCCACCTATGACAAGAAACTCTATGCACTTATTAGAGCTTTGCAAACTTGGCAACACTATCTCCTTCCTAAGGAGTTTGTTGTAATGCCTCATTTTACTATCTTGTATTTCATTGATTTTGAATGAAAATTTCTTCTCCACTTGATTTAAAACTATCTTAGTTATAAATGTCACGGAAAATTCTTTTCTTCTTGCTTAAAATAATTCATGCGAAAGGTATTAACCATCAATATTGTAAATGTGTTCGTTCGAAGTCCAAAATAATAAAATACAGTCCACAATACAATCCAACATAATATACAGACTGGTCTAAGGTCTAGTACAAATTACACATCATCAGGATGATTACAAAAGATAAGCCATCAAAATATCTTCATCAAATCTTCTTCTCAACCATCCGCTGCTATGCTTTACTATTTTCCTGCTCGCCCAAATAAATTGGAGTCATCACAGGTGTCAACCACAGACACAAAATAGTTTAAATTTATGATAAACATAGTTCAAGTCACACAGTGTATACAACATACAGATAATCATACAACATACTCATCATGCGATGCATGCTCATCTTCTTTATATGATGCATGAATCTTTCTCAAATTCTCATCAATTGGTACCATAGTCAAGATAGCTCAACTCTCTTTCTCTTTGAATTGGATCGAACAGTCAAGGTAGGTCAGTGTTGCAAAAGGACTCACACCCACACGTCATGTGATCATCATGGGTAGGTGATCTCCCCACTGTTACTACCCCCCAGTTTAGACACCTTTTGTCTAAACGCTCGTCTCAATTCTAGCTATCTGACATACCTCTTCTTGAGGTAACGTAGCTTAACCCCCGCAGGGCAACACGGCTTAACCCCCGCAGGGCATATGCATATGAAACATGCATGAATGATTCTCTTTTTATCTTATATTTACTCTTCACTTTATATCTCATATGCTTAAATTTTCAACATTGAACTAACACAAAGTTCAACAACATGTAAAACTTCTTCCACTGATCACATAAAACTTTATAAAAGCACTCAAGCATACAACCATAGTTCAACTCCATAAATTTCTCAAAGACAAGTCATAATACATCAAACTCAAGCACTTATTTACACAAACAATCTTAAACTATTTCTAATCATAAAGCTTCATAAGAATTCATGAAATTCATAAATATTCATAACTCACTCAACAACACAAAAATCCCAAATATGTATTCACACAAACAACACTTAAATCATCTTGATCTCTTTGAAACATTTTATCAAACACATGGTGGGCAAAATTTTTATTTCAAAGAAATAGATGAAATACTTTAAGTAAAGAAACATTTAAATTACATTTAACATAAACCTCCCTATTCATACTTATTCAAACACAAATAATACTTAAATTATTTTTACCATAAAACTTCCCCATACATACTTAAACAAAATAACACTTAAACTATATTTAGCATAAATTCCCCTATACATACCTTGTTCTTCCTTCTTAAAAGCTTGACTAACCTCCTTCTAAATGCTCCTAATCTCCACGTGAAGTATCAAGATGATGGGGTTTATGTTTTGCTTTGATTCTTGAAAAGGAAAGGTGAAAAAGATGTAGGATTTGAAAATGAAAGGATGAAAGGAATGTGAAATGGTTTTGCACGTATACTTAGGCAAGCTTGAAATTTTCGGTCCATTCACTCCTTTATATAGGGGTGAAGGAAATGCCTTTGCTACAAAAATCTTCTAGTTCATTATTACCTTACTTTACAAATGGACCAATGACATGTATCCTAGCTTTTCTACCATCCAAGTGTCCTTTATCTTGATTTTTCTCAAGGCTTCTCCATTCTTCTTGATGGTACACATGTAGTAGCTTGTGTTTAGGGAAGATCTTCACTTATTCTGAATTCGTTAACCGTTGGATCTTCTTAAATTTTAAAGGTATACTCCTATCTCACATATATAACTTTTGACCGTTGGGATTGTTGAAATAATGTCTAGAACTGTTCACGTATTCTGCCAAAGGGACAAGATAAGATTTTTGCCTTTTAAGAAAAATCTACTTAAACTAAATCTACACCATACAAATGTCTTGACACTTGTCCAATTCATGAAGCCTTCTCTTAATCTCCTTCCAAGTGTCCCTTTGAGTTGGCAAAATCATGAAGCTTCACTATTATTTTCCAAGTTTCACGTAAATGCTAGAGTAAGAATCTTCATCATGTGCCTTACAAGTGTCCTAACTCTTGTATTTATCACATGTCTTACTTTTATATGAATATTCTCTTCCTTTCTACATGGTTCTACACGTGCTCTTCATACCTAAGGATGGGAACAAAGTTTTTCTTCCTTTTATACCATTGGATGCTTAAGAAAAACCTAATTCCACTTATGGCTTTCTGTCACAACTAGTTTGATAATTTGCTATTTAAGAGTATTCGATATTTCCATCTCTGTGTTTCCATCAGGTTCTCACAGAATCTCTAAGAATATTTGATCATTTGTGGCCTGAAGGCATTATGGTAAATTCATTCTTCATCCTAGGGCATAATTGTCATTTTCATAATAGAAATATCTATTCAAAATTTCTAAGGGTATTCTTGTCATTTCCAAAATATCCAAGGGCATTTACGTAAATTTTCCTCTTAAAATATCTTTCTAAAATATCTATGGGCACTTTTGTAATTCTTAAAATATCCAAAGGCATTATCGTCCTTTTACCCTCAAGGGCATTTTTGTCATTTCAAATTTACGGTAAGGGCAATATGGTTATTTTTCCCCAAACATTTCCGTAATATCTCCAATTGAAATTTCACTCTAATCTTTCAAATATAGAGTATCAAATTCTAATATGCAAGAATAATTCATATAATGCTTTGGCTATAGTTATGGAAATTTTGGTATGTTACATTTGTGATTCATAGTGACCATGAGTCACTCAAACATTTGAAAAACCAAGGAAAGCTTAATAAGAGGCTGTTAGACTCTCGGCAAGTGTACCGATTTGTCGTTGTAAGTTACAAAATTTATAAAGATTCGTCTCCACAAGGACTTGAGTTTACTTTAGTTAATTCAAATAAAATTTAACAGTTTAATAGTTTATGTACAAAGAGTGTAAGCGAAAGTTCATTTGATGTGATAACGAAACGTACGAATGTAACGAGAATAAAAATCTAACGGATGTGGAAACTACCGAAACAAATAAAATGAGTTTAATTCAGGAAAGTGTAGGATTGGATTTCGTCTTTCTTACCCCTTTTAGTATTCATTTAACGTTGCCTATGCATAAATCATTTTCTATCCTTATTGTTGCACACCTTGAATTACCCTAAATCGATTCCTCGTATTTAAGAGTCCTAAGGATATTTACTAAATATCGATCCCTCGCATCTTGAATAAATATCCCAACATTAATATTCTATTCGCGTGTTTAATGCAATCAAAACGCTATGCCCTATTCCTAGCAACGTAACGTAATGAGTGAAATCATTCGGTTCAAACCCTAAGATTACTTTCCAGACTCACTTAGAGTTAATTTCATGAAGTTGGTGATCAAGTAACATCAAGCATTAAGGACAGAACGAAATCACCAATAAGTAATAGAACAATTCATGCATATATAAATATTAAAAGAAAGACTTAGGGATAAGAAGAGTACGTCTAATCCTTAGAGAAGCTTATGCAATCATGGGGAGAATTTCCTCAAGAGAAAAATTGATGAAACAACTCATCATCGACCCTTTCCGACAGAATCTCCACTATAATCCTCACCTCTCTCACTCTCATAAGCTATCTACTATCAATGTTTCAAGATCCCTAAGCTAAGAAATGAACAATGCAGCCAAAGGAATAGAAATAAGTACTTGCATTCCTCCAAATTCCGTCCCCTATTTATAGTTTTCTGCCTCCAGCCAGCTTCACTCGCCCAAGCAAGTGATTTGTTCTTTGTTTGCTCGCCTAGGCGAGCTTATCTTTATCGCCTTGGAACTTGAAGCTCGCTTGGGCGAGACAAATGTACTGGAGTTGGTCACCTGGGCGAGTTAATTGCTTAATGCTGAAGATTTCTTTGGGTTTGGATGGAATTTGGGCTTGATTGCTTGTAACACCTCCCCTGTTTGCCTTTTTAAGCCCTTTTTGCTTGCTTTGCTTGTTCGGAAGCTTCGGAATTCCTTGAACCTATCAAAATGAAAAATAAGATTGGACAATTCTTCCGAAAATATGAAAACAATGTTCATCCAAGTACAAAATACAAACTAACTAGGTTTTAGGGTAAATTCATTAAATAATTTTAGTGAAAACAAAGGATAAGTGTCGTCTTTGAAGTCCTAATTTTACTAAGATATGGCACTTATTAGAGGCATGCCAAATGGGTGGAGTTCTTGAAACAATTTCCTTATGTGATTAAACACAAGCAAGGCAAGGCTAATGTTGTGGCCGATGCACTTTCAAGGAGATATGATTTAATCTCTATGCTTGAAACGAAGATGTTTGGATTTGATCACATAAAGGACTTGTATGCTCAAGACCATGACTTCTCTAAATTGTTTGAGTTATGTGAAAAGGGGTCTCACCAAGGATTCTTTAGACATGACAGATACTTGTTTAAAAATAAAAGATTGTGTTTGACTCAAAGTTCTTTGCATGAGCTCATGATTTGTGAAGCTCATAAAGGGGGGTTAATGGGACACTTTGGGGTTGAAAAGACTTTAGACATTTTGCATGAACATTTCTTTTGGCCTAAAATGAAACATGATGTCATCAAATATTATTCTAATTGTATTTTGTGTCATAAGGCTAAGTCTAAAGTCATGCATCATGGTTTATATACTCCGTTGCCAATTCCTACCTCACCTTGGACCGATATTTCCATAGATTTTGTATTTGGTCTTCCAAGGTCCAAGAGAGGCAAGGATTCTATTTTTGTGGTTGTTGATAGGTTTTCCAAGATGGCACATTTCATTCCATGTCACAAAGTGGACGATGCTTGTCATGTGGCAGATCTTTTCTTCAAAGATGTAGTGTGCCTTCATGGATTACCTAAGAGCATTTTATCAGATAAGGATTCCAAGTTTTTGAGTCATTTTTGGAAAACCTTGTGGGCAAAACTTGGAACCAAGCTTCTTTTCTCCATCACGTGTCATCCTCAAAGTAATGGACAAACCGAGGTAGTCAACTGAACACTCTCACAACTCCTAAGGTGTTTCGTCAAAGGTAATTTGAAAACTTGGGAATAATGGTTACCCCATGTTGAATTTGCTTATAATAGGGTAACCAATTCTACCACTTCTTTTTCTCCTTTTGAGGTTATTTATGGATTTAATCCTTTATCTCCTCTTGATTTAATTCCTATACCTAATGATTCTTCTATTTTGAGCAAGGATGGGCTTTCTAGAGCCACTTTTGTTAAGGATCTCCATGAAAAGGTGCAGAATCAAATTGAGAAGAAGATGGAGCAATATGCACGACATGTCAACAAAGGGAAAAAGGCTATGGTATTTGAACTGGGTGATTGGGTTTGGTTACATCTAAGGAAGGATAGGTTTCCTTCCTAAAGGAAATCTAAACTCCAACCTCGAGGTGATGAACCTTTCAAGGTCCTTGAGAGGATTAATGACAATGCCTACAAGATTGACTTGTCAAGTGAATATGGAGTGAGTTCTAGTTTTAATGTCACTGATTTGTCTTCTTGTGATGTAGGTGTTTTGAATGCAAATCCGAGGACATATTCTTTTCAAGAAGGAGGGGATGATAGAAGACTATCCAAGGATCATGAATTTCTAGAAGCACTCCATGAATTAAAGGGTCCAATGACAAGAGCTAGAACTTAAGCCCTTCAAGACCACATCAAAAATAACTTGTATCTTGTGGACAAGCATGAAGAAGCACACCTGCCTGTTATAATCGACTACCATCTTTTTGTAATCGATTACTAAGCAAGTTTTGTCGATTGTAATCGATTACCATCCTTATGTAATCGATTACACAGCTCTGGAACACTCTGTTTTAATCGATTACCATCCTTCTGTAGTCGATTACACAGTGTTGAAACACTCTACTTTAATCGATTACAGATCGTATCAATCGATTATTTGCGTCAGATTAGTAGTGCTTCTATATGTATTTTTGTTATTTTTGTAATGGGCCTTGATTTTTCCACAAATAGGCATAAACTTACATTTTTAGGTGTTAATTAGAGGCCTGGCTATATAAGTACTGAGACTTTGCCATTTTTGGTTAACTTTGATTAATGAAATTAAGCATTTGCTTGAATTGAGAGCTTAGTCTCTTGTTGGTTCTTGATTGAAACCAAATCGATTCTTATCAAGGAAACTTTCTTTTGTGGCGAATCCTCCTCCGATTTATCGCTCCATTACGAATTGTGGCGTCATTCATCATCATTTCTTAATCTTCTCAATTTTTCAATTTAAGTTTCAAACCACAATTTCATAGAGTCTTGAAGTTTGCAATCCGGAAACGATCCAATCCAAGCATTCATGTCTTGGAAGTCATCAGAAGCTCTCGTGGTACTGTATAGTTCCATGAAAGTAGACAAGTGTGTGTATGGATCCTCATGGTCCATCCCTACAAAAGGATGTGAGCCAATCAAACTGAGCAATGTTGACTTCAATTCCACAACTTTGTTACTAAAAGGAGGAATGACTATGTTGTTGTAAATTTTTTGTCCTTATTGGTAAGCATAGTCACCAAGAGTCCTCCGTGGTGGTCTATTTTCTTCTCCCCTTTTATCAGCCATAATGTCAATTTTTCTGGTGAAGGTGAGAGTCAAATAGATGAAGATTCACTTGGTGGCTTATTGGTTTTTTGTTTCTTTTTCTTTCTATTCTTCCTTTGCAATCTTGGTAATTTCTGGATTAAATGATGATTTATCTGCAGAAATTTACCTCTCATAAAAGAAAGAGAACAACTACAACAACTCGTAAGTACCGAGGTTAGTGAACATATAACAAGAGAGAATTTATACAAAATCAAAATAAAGATAATTAACGAAAGTAAAGAAAATGTCCTACTAAGCTAAAAATTTAAATCTAAAAGAACTAAGTGAGTGATTCAAATCCCCGGCAACGACGCCATAAATTTGTTAGACTATTGGTAAGTGTACCAATGTCGTCGCAGGTTACAAAATTTATAATTGTTCGTCTCCATATGGACTTGAGTTACTAAGTTATTTTAAATAAAATTAACAGATTAATAGTTTATGTAGAACAAGTATAAGCGAATTTTCATGAGTTTGTGAAAATAACGAAATTACGAATTTAAAGAAATTATGGAAATACAGAACTTTATGGAAACTATTAAATTGAATTTAATTAATTGAAGAGAAAGTAGGATTGGTTTTCATCATTCATACCCCCAGTATTCAATTAATATTACCATGTATAAATCATTTTCTACATTACCGATGCACACATTAATTCACCCCGAATCGATCCCTCGCATTCGAGAATTTTAAGGATATTTACTGAATATTGATTTCTCGCATATGAAGTAAATAACCCAGCATTATAATCATAATCTCGTGCTATTTATAATCTAAACGTTATGCTCTATTCCTAGTAACGTAACGTAAAGAGCAAAATCATTCAGTTCAAATCCTAAGGGCACTTTCCAGTCAAGCTTAGAATCTAATTTCATGAAACTAGTGATCAAGTAGAATCAAGCATTAAGAATAGAATGAAATCACTAGAATAAGTAGAAAAGATTCATACATATATCAAATATTAAAAGAAATACATAAGGGTACAAAGATTACATCCAATACTTAGGAGAAACTAACTGATCACGGTGTAGAGCAAGGGATCAACAGAAGACATCCGTTTCTGCAAAGTTTCTACTCCTTTTCTCTCTTCTCTCACCTCTCTAAGCCTCCGTGGTTGCTGGTTTCGTTCTCCCTCTCCAATGACTTCTTTTCACCTTCATTTGCATGGCTTTATATAGGAAATGGTGAGCTGCTCAGGTGAACTCGCCCAGGCGAGTTATTTATTCATGTTTTACTCACCTGGGTGAGTTAAAACTTAATGTTGAAGGAAGTCATTCGCCCAGGCGAGTGTTATGTGCATGTTTTGGTCACCTAGACGAGTTAATGCTTAGCCTTGAAGAAAGGTCATTAACCCAGGCGAGCTTGGGCGAATTTGATCTTTAGAAATTTCCAATTTTGACCTTTTTGCCCTTTTATCTTGTCTTGATTGTTTTAGATGCACAAATACATCTTGAAACATCAAAAGTGAATGGATTAATCTTCCAAACTATAAACAACACATTTTATATGTACTATGTAACACCCTTCCAATTACTATATTATGCCTAGGTCATAATAAGTAACTAGAAGATGTTAAACTTTCTAACGTATAATTTTCAACCAAAATCGATTGAGAAAAGTTTATCTCAATATTAGAAAACTACGCTTATATAAAGCCTGTAGAGACTTTTTGGTCTCTTTAATAAATTATAAACTTAGTAATAACTTGTAAATAATATTTCATACAATAATATTGATGTCCATATACTACAAAGCATATAGGAAAATACTAAAAATTTTCAACAGTAAAAGAAATCTTCCAATTTGTACCCAATTTGTAGCTGCTCCTCCCAATTTACCTGTTTGGAATGACACGGGAACACACTAAAACAGTGAGAATTCAAAAGAATTCCTAGTAGGTGAAGACTGATTTATCATACAGTGTCAACGTCATCATTCCAGCTACTTTGGTTTATTAAGAAAACATGTGAAAAATTATAGTTGATTTTAATTTCATAAACATATAACCTGAAGTAGTTTCATTTTAATTAATTGAAAATCCTTTACAAACTTTCACCCTAACATAAAATTCATCATATGCGATCGTAAACCTTAAAATTCATCATATGCAATCATAAATCTTCATACATTCATGCATGATTTCTCTTTCTCTTTAATTTAATGTATCTTAAATCCCTAAACTAGATAATGAGCTCATTACTAGACTTAGGTTCCTCCCATAGGGTCGTGCTCAACTCAACTGTATTACCCTTTAGGGTCCCATAGGGTCGTGCTCAGCTTAACTGTATCACCCTTGGGTCAATATATCTTTCCCGCAAGGTCGTGCTCGGCTTAACCATATCACCCGTTGGGTACCATCAGGGTCGTGCTCAGCTTAACTGTATCACCCTTCAGGTATTATCTTTCTTTAGTCTTTCCCTCAGGGTCATGCTCGGCTTAACTGTATCACCCTTTGGACACCATCAGGGTCGTGCTCAGCTTAACTATATCACCCTTCAGGTCTTATCTTTTTATCTTTCTTAATGCACATGACATGCTCAAATACATGCAAAGCTACATAACTCATGTCATGCAATTACGCCACAAAATATCAAGATGTCATCATCATACAAAAACACTTTTCAAGAAAATCATAACAAAGAACATCATAACAAGAAGATTTCTTACTACATATGATTTGGTTCTTCCTATAATTTATGCTAATCTACAAGTCATTAAATTCCTATCTTTTAGTATGTTAAACTAGACTTCCTAATCTTTCTAACAAGGTATCACATGCTTCAATTGGAGTTCTAAAGCTCTAGCTATAACATCTTAATAACAACACTCCAAGGCTGCCAACAAACTCAAAATTCTACACTGACATCTTGTTTTCGTGACTGCAAGCAGTACACAATCTAGATTTAGATGAATTTTTTTATATGTTATAGTTAACACCTAGATCTTCAATTCCATATATCATACACTTTATTTTAGTAATAAATGAGAGAGAAATACGTTTTTTTAAAACAGGTGGTAGTGGCTGTTTTGAGATGCACAATTTTAGACAGGTTGGGTTTAAATGAATTCTGGGAACGAATCACTGCTCAGTTTGGTCCCATATTTTAGGACATCATAAAGGACATTCTAAGCTTTAAAATGAGTGGTCAAACACCTCGTTTGGTTAAGTACAGAGGGAGATATAAAATTTTAAAGACAATCCAAAATTCAACTCAAAACCATTCAAATAATCTCAAGAATCAAGTAATAAATAAATCTAAACCTTCACCTACCTCAAACAAGTTTTCTTCCGACTTCTCCAAGTACTTGGCTGCACCTCAAGGTCTTGAAGGAATGGAAGTTTTATCTTGTATTGGATGGTTTGGAAGAAAGAAGAGAAAGAAATAAAAGTGAAGGAGGCAATAGAAGTGAAGGGCTATGGTTTCTATATCAAGAAGGAAGTGAAAAGAGAAAATGCAATTAGCCGTAAGTTTGAGAGGAATAGCATGGCTTGTGCAAAATTTTAATTCAAGGGGGTATTTATAGGAAAAGATTTAGTTAGGATGTAAAGAAATTATTTAGAATGTAACTTAGTCTTTGGTTTGGTTCTAAAGTAACTAAGTAATCATGACCTTAAGATATTTTAATTTTATGCATTAAATGCATGCTTACTAAGCAAGAAGCAAGATTCCTTCATTAAATGGCTAAGTGCACATGGAATTCTTACCTTAAGGAGCTTGTTCTCTTTTATTCTTATTCATATAAGACATGGCTTCACCTACACACTCAAAAGCTACGCTTTAATTCCTACTTGTTTTGCTAAAATAAATCATGTACACAAGCATACTTTGGCTTATGTTTTTGTTTCTTTTAATTTAAACCAAGTATACTTCATGCAGTTTTCAAATTGATGTGATAGCTACTTAGGTGTCATTACCTATTAATTTCCTTTAGTCATTTATCTAAAGTTTTATGTCTTTTTCAAATATTCCCCATGGCTAGATCCCTTTATAATTTGTTTCTTCTATTAAGTTAACTAATCATGATTACATCTATTCTAAGCACTTCTAAGCCTTCCTACTTGGATCAATTAGCTTTTATCATATCCTTCTTGTATCACACACATGCGTTCCTTATGTGATAATTTTCCTCATAACACCATAAATATTATTTAGATATTATAAGATTTTATCATATACCTAAGATCTTTGTACTAATGTGTGCACATGGTCTGAAACTCTAACTTATGATAGCTTTAGATACTAATCATAAATTTTCGGTCAGTATAGGTACTCTTAGTTTTCTTGTGATTTTTATCTATTACTAAGGTTAATTTGTCATCCCAAAGGCATTTCTGCAATTTCATCAAGTCTCTACAAAATATCTAAGACAAAATATCTAAGGATATTTTGGTAGTTTGTCACTCACTTCGGGGGTATTATTGTAATTTCTACTTCAAAATATCTAATCAAAATATCCAAGGGCATTTTGGTAATTTGTCACTTACTCCATGGGCCTTTTTGTAATTTCTATTTCAAGGGTAATATGGTAATTCTCATATCAAGGGAAAGGGTAATATGGTCATTCTCCTTTAAGCATTTTTTAATTTCTCTTTTTATCTCTAACTAACATATTTAAATTTTTGGGATGTTACATATTAACTATAAAATAACAAGGATTAGGGCAAATTTATAAGCAAATCCACTAATATCAACAGATAAGTGTCAGCATTATAATCTCGGAAATAACTAAAATATGGCACTTATCAGATCCGTTGTGGGATCAACGTTGATTCCTTGAAAAGACTATTGTCTCACAGTAAAGGAGAAGGCTACGTGGCATACTCTGATTAGCAAGGATTTGTATAATAGTACAGACAACCCCATGTGCTCTTTGTCTATTAGTGAAAGTGACCTTTAGCAAATATTCTTATCAACACTTTCTATTTTGTCCTTTTCTTAAATTCAAATATTAGCAATTCAAAATAGAGAAAGACAAAATGAATATGTATAGGATGTAATGTGTGTACTTCCCTTTTACGGTTACCATAGACTTTTTGCCAGTGCAGATCATTTCAGAAGATGTATGAGTTACTTACTAGCTGAACGCGTGGTATAACAACAACATAGTTTATAACACTAATTGTCAAAGAGAGTGGACATCATTTTGTTTTAGCGTGTTAGACGCTAGATAAATAGTTAACATATTAGTTTTTCTTGGATGATATAACATATTGTCAAATCCTTTAAGAAATAGAACTTGTCTACTTGTTGAACTTGTTCAC
The DNA here is from genome assembly GCA_007407185.1 of Glycine tomentella. Taxonomy (NCBI): domain Eukaryota; kingdom Viridiplantae; phylum Streptophyta; class Magnoliopsida; order Fabales; family Fabaceae; genus Glycine; species Glycine tomentella. Next base: position 51,016 of record PYAF01006282.1, on the reverse strand, counting down.
TTGTCAAAAACTCATTAGAATATCATTAATTTATAATTTTTATTATTCGTCTAAATCCAAGATAGATGAGACGAGTGGTTGTCCAAACCTAACAATATGCATTTACATTTGTTTGTTTGTACATCTGATTTGCATTCTTGAACATTTAACATTCATAAAAAATTATTTTAGCATGTTTAATTCTGGAAAATTATGTTTTAGCATGCATGATAATTGATTAGCATATCCTGTAATCAATTATTTCGAGCTGAGGCAGATATCTAAGCTCTCTGGGTAAACCTGTAATTGATTACCAACTTAGGCAATTGATTATTTCAGTGAAGACATAAATTTTTCATCAAGTTTTCCTCTATGTCTGAACCTATAATCGATTACCACCTTAGGCAATCGATTACCAGGCGTCTGAAACGTTTTTAGCACATTGAAAAGACACCTCCTTTGTCCTTTTAAAAGCTTTCCCAGACCTAGAAACCTCTGACATTCTTTCTCAAACCTATTTTCGAAACTGAAGAGAGTATCTCTGTTAGCCTTCCAACCTTCTAAACACTTAAATATCTCTTTCTACCCTCATCATCAAAATCCATCAATGGCAGAGAAGAAGAATAGGAGGATAAAGAGCATTGGACACAGACCCACAACCCCCAAAATGAAGAAGGAGAAGGAACCAACAAAGGGTGGTCCTTCAGGTAAAGGAAAACGGGTAACACGTTCTCCCTCACTTCTTACTACTCCAAATGCAACTCCTTGGTTTTCTAAAAAATGCTATAAGGCTTCATACAAGTGCAATTATGCGAAGAAGGAGATTATTCAACAAGATTTGATTGTTGGGTTATTGTCAGAAGGAGTTATGGCGAACCAGCTGAGTCTCAAGGAAGCTATATTTGATTTCAGCAAGGTTGAGAAGCACAAGTCTATGATGAAGAATCCTTCTGCCTATGTTGTTGTTGTTACAAAAGCAAAAGGAAAGGAACATTTTGGTACTGGACCACTAATGCTTGACCAAAGGCTTTTGGCCTATGTGGTTGCTTGGATTATTACTCCATAGGGAAGCAATCATGCTCAATTGACTGAGGATGATCTTCTTATCAATCTTATGCAAGGAAAACTGAAGATTAACTGGGTCAACATTATTGTTGATATCATGTTGAAGAAAAAAAAAAGGATTGGCTCTTTCAAATATCCTTATTTAGTTTTTATCTCCAAGATTCTTGATTAATTTGGTGTTGGTACCAAAGAGGAAGTCTTTGGTTTTGTTGAGGCAGAGTTTGAAGTGAAGACCAAAGTCTTGATTGATGATGTGGTAAGTCACTAAAAAAGTCATTTCTTTCAAATTCAACTTAAAAATCAAAACATAGAAATAAGTGAAACAAATTTTCTCTATCAACAAATACTAAAGAGTTAATCATATAAGTGGTATACTATATTCATATAACTCCTTTATAAATAATGAATGTTTGTCCTCCTAAAAAATGACATGTAAAACTATAATAAACATTGAAAAAGGAGAAGGTGTAGCATGGATATGTAGTAGGTAAAAAAATCACCCATTTGGTCAAAATATGGATCAATCAACTTTTACTTCTTATGTTTATGTTTGAATGAAGAAATACATATGAAATTTATTAGTTTTTCTACAAGAATTTTAAAAATTAATTAATGGTTTCTCAAAAAAATAAGAATACACTTATAGAAAAAAAAAACTATTTTTTTTATCAATAATATTAACATTTGAAAAAAATTAATACACATATAGAAAAAGATTATTATTAATTATATATAATTAATGATTTAAATAAAATTAATACACATACAATTTTTTTAAATAAAGATTAAGTAATTTTTTAAAAATAGTCAATAATTTTTAGAA
>PYAF01006282.1:22070-49049 GCA_007407185.1 Glycine tomentella | reverse complement strand
ATTTTCACAAAAGTCATACACATAAAAAAAGACTATTAGGTTTTTAAAAAATAACTAATGGTTTTCGGAAAATTAATACAACAATAGAAAAAATTAAATAAGTTCTATAAATAATTACTTATTTTTGAAATGTAGTTAATGATTTAAAAAAATTAATACGAATTTTGATAAATAATAAATAATTTGAAAAAATTAATATATACATATACGTAAAAATTATTATATAGAAAAAATTAGACTTAAATACAATTTTGATATTCTTATTTTTCAAATTATGTGACTTTTGTCTCCTTATTTTAAAAATATAGATATTTAGTTCTCCATTTTTGTAAAATATGTAATTTTGATTATTCTTTCAAATTGAAAGTGTGATAGTTAAGAGATTAATATTGACTATGACATAAATTAAACAAATAGTCTTGTGTCACGTTTAAATTTGCGCTACATCAAGTTAATTTTTTTTACCAATCAATATTTTTTAAATTTGATGGAAGGACCAAAATTTTGAATTTTACAAAACTTAAGGACTTAATGTCTTTATTTTAAAATAGAGAGACTAAAATTATATATTTTAAAAAAGTATGAGACGTAAATGTCTCCATTGAAAAATAAAATAAAATAAAATAAAATTGAAGCCAAAAAATTAATAATTTTATTTAAAATAATTAACAATTTTCAGAAATTAATACACATATAAAAAATTAGTTAAATTTTATTCAATCATAAATCACCGTTTAAATTACATTAAAATAATTATTTTAAAAGTTAATAAACTTACCATATATAATAAGTTGTAATTAGATGAATGTGTAAAACTTGTTACAATGATGTATAACCCTTTTTATTCAATAAATAATTTCTTGTTTTTGAAAAATACTTAATGCTTTCAAAAAATTGATACGAATGTTGATACATAATTAATAATTTTAAAAAAAATTAATACACATATAGATTTTTTTAATAAATCATTAATTCATTTTTAAAGAATTAATGATTTTCAGAGAATTAATGTACATATAGAAAAAATTATTTATTTTAATAAATAATTACATATTTTTTTAAGAAATTACGTCTTTTTTTAATAAATAAATAAATAGTTAAAATTAAAATAATTAACTACTAAACTAATCATGCGGTAGACCTACACTTGTTCTTTTATTACTGTATAGATCACTCGTACATGCAGTGTCCACGTGTCTTCACAAAGAGCCATCGCTGCCGCGTGAATATCAACCCTAACCACGGCGCGTGGCGATTGTATCCCAGCAAATCCCTATTTAAACGAAACGAGTTGTTGTGTTTGGCCTTTCAAATAAAAACGTGATAAAAAAGTGATTCTGCTCACAGTCGTTTCAGGGTAGCATTCTTGACAACTCAGTTATTCTCTCTCTCTCTCTCTCTCTCTCTAGAGCGTCGTAGTTTCGTTAGGGCACAAAACCCCTTTTTGGATCGGTGGAGCGAAGCCTCGCCGGCGAGGTTCCCGAGGCTGTTCAATCGGCGATCAAGCACCGGCGAAAAGCGACGAAGATGAAGGTTTTCGTGAAGACTCTCAAGGGCACGCACTTTGAAATTGAAGTGAACCCTTCGGACACGGTTTGCCCCCTAACACTCTCATTCTTCAATTGAATTTCGATCGTGACTTGTCGCTTTTTTCCCCCCTTTGATTGCGGGAGTCTACCCTGAATTTGAGGATTAACTTTACCTTCCTTGTTGGTCGATTTTTTTTTTTTTTTTTTTGATTTTGAGTGATAGCAATTTATAATTCTCCGATCAATCTTTTATGTTTGGTAATTGAGTGTTAAATTTAGGTTCTGAATTTATTGCTTTGTTTATGTGCGTGATTTTGTGTGGAATTAATATGGCCTGCCCTGTTTCTTTGTTGTGTATTAGGCAAGAGTGTAAGACCAATTGCTAATAAGTGGTTGCATGATTGAAGCATGATAATGAATAAGTTTCACTCTTTGATATTGTTTGGAACTTTTCTTGGGAATTTAAAAAAGGTTATGCTAGGATGGAAATTCTGGATTAATACTGGTTTTGATTACTATTGGGAGATCATGTCCATAATGGGAATCATTATCCATTGTAGTTGCACATGACTGACTTTGTATACACTGCAACATCATACACTTTGGTTGATAACTAACTGAACTATGAGCTGTTGGAATTAACATTGTTTAAGATTCGAGCTTGTTGTTGTTAAACCATCATGGATAACTGAAATTAGGGAATTTGGCTTCTCTGAGTGAAGTTTGTGTTTCAGAGGAAACTTATGGAGTTATAACTGTTGATTAAGACAAATGGTTGAGAATGTGATAAATTGCATACAAATGTTAAGTATAACAAATGATGAAATTGTTAAGTTCCACTCCCTTGAGTTTTTTAAACATGACTTTGTCTTTTTTTCTCTCTAAAGCACACCCCTCACTTTAGAGTTATATATGAAATAAGGATGTTTAAGAGTGTGTTGATTCATCTTTTAATTATGTGCTTCATATTTCTCTCATTATGTTTCTACCATATTCTGTTCTTTCTGAACTACAGTAATTAGTCTGTAATATTTGATTAATTGTGGATCTTATTTACAGCTTTCTGAAGTGAAGAAAAATATAGAAACTGTTCAGGGTGCAGATGTCTATCCTGCTGCGCAGCAAATGCTTATTCATCAAGGAAAAGTTCTAAAAGATGGTACTACTTTGGAGGAAAATAAAGTAGCTGAAAATAGTTTTATTGTAATTATGCTATCAAAGGTGAAAATTTCTTTTATTTACTTATTTTTTTCCTATTTTGAAAATGAAAACTGCATTGATCTCTGTACTACCAAAATGTATTCAATTATTTGGCTGTGTAGATAGTTGGTTAAACTTAAAAACTACTTGTGTATTATGTATTATTGTGTGCTTAGTTCAATTAAGTTATTTGGTGTTTTGAATCTGAAATGGTTGGCAATAGTTGCAATATGACAAATTGATGGTGACTGTTTGTGTAAACTATGACTTATTATTTATAATGATATTCTTTTATATTTTTTTAGTATAAATATCTCCAATTTCAATTTGAACTAAATGTGGTTGTGATCTGAGCTGAATTATGTTTGAGTTTTGTACTCAACGATTTGACGTATCTCATAAGCATGCAAGTACTTAGTTCATTAACTTGAAATGAAAGCTGCAACATATCTACAAGTAAAAAGTTGTTTGGGTAGACCATTTGTGTTAAGTTTTGACCTAGATAGACTAAATGAACTCACAATCACCTTTGATACATATATGCTGCCCCACTACCACAAGCCCTTGCCCCACTATCACCTTGCTTAGCACCATCAGAAGCCACTTTCATTGATTACAAAATTAAGACCACCAACACAAGAAGAGAGGGATGAAGACAGCAGATGTGCAAAGAGGGTTGATTGAGATGGTGTGTGAGGCAGAGAGATGACATTCAGAAATAGATTTCAGAACGAGTGATGGAGATGTTTGAGAGAAGGAGAGAGATGTTTGAGAGAGAATAGGGTGCAATTGTGTAAATGTTTGTTCGAGAGATAACATGGAGCAAAAAACACATTTTACGTCACGAAAAGTAAGTTTGGTGAATCGGGTCACACAACTTGGTCTGAAAGACCCAATTCGCATGATCGCAAAATATTGTTTGATACCACAATTTTGCTTCAATCTTGCTGCGATCCCACCAAGTCACAATTCAATGTATGATCCGGGTTGAGATAGTAGGGCTAGGATTGCAATATTGTGCAATCTCACAATCTACCTAGTGATCTTGATTGTTTGGCATACAAGAGTTAATGATAATGTGAGATCTTACTGCGTTTACGACTTGAGATAGTGGGGGTAGGATTGTAAGATTGTGCAATCTCACAATCTAACTAGCGATCTTGATTTTGTCATACAAGAGTTAATGATAATGATAATGTGAGATCTTACTGAGTTTATTTGGTCAGATTGGGCATTCAATGTGAATGCTTTTTGGGGTTCAACTACTTGTATTTTTGATTAAATTCCATGTATAAGCCATTGCAAGAAAAATCTGATCTATGTTATCTAAGTGCCTAAATATAAACCAACCTTTTAGCCTTCTTTTTCCACAATTTGATTCCTTGAACTTTTTGCTATTCCAACCTTTTATTTCTCCTATTCCAAGCTTGATACATCATCACAAGTGTGGTGTCAAGTTTCCTTTTTATTTAAAGAGTGAAGGATATTTAGAGAATGGGGACAAGAAATTCATCTTACGCAGCTGCGTAAGATGAAATGAAAATAGGGTTTGTGTTCTGATGTTTTCATCAGAACACAAATCCTATTTTCCTACTCACTCCTTTTCTTTCAAAGGCCAAAATAATGCACTACTCTCACTGATCAAACCATCAAACTATGTTTCTTCTCTCTTTGACACCAACCATCAAACCTAGAGAGGTCTATGTTTTGGGGAACTCTGGCACTCTGTTTTGTATTGTTTCACATTGTTTGGGATCTGGTTTGCTCACTGTCACAGAGAGGTCTATGTTCTGTTACACACAATATAGGGTCAATTGACACCGGGCGTCAAATTTTTACACTTAAACTACTTAATAACTTTTTGTAGAATGAGCTTATTCAATCCAATCGTTGAATATAAAGTTTTGATAAAGTAAATTAAGTTTATAAAATTATGCAAATAAAAAATTAATTGATACTTCATTTTACTACTTTATTTTGATAGATAATAAGTGTCTAAAATATAAGCAAATGTCTATTGCTAGATAACCAACCAACAAATGTCCAAATTAAGTGAAATTTGATATAAATGATAAGAAATCAAATGACTCAACAGTTAAGTGTGATTATGTTGACATTTCTTGCTATACTTTTTTTTCCCTTTTATATTACTTTATTGACTCTTGTTAAAAACCTCTGTTTTTGGCTTAAATTTATGAATTTTAATTATTAATTGTTAGTATGTATTCAATTGTGGATAGCTTTTTTGAGCATTTATATATGTGTGATGTGATATAAGTTATTTAGGGCATGTTTGGATAAGTTTGTTTAGAAGCACTTCTAAAAGAAGAAAAAAATGAGATGAATTTTTCTATAAGTAAAAATAAGCTCTCTTCATTAGCTAATTTTTAGAAGCTCGTCTATATAGTTTCTCTAAACGATGAGATGACATCTAAAAATGAGCTAATGAAAAACTCATTTTAGCTTATGGAGAAGTTCATTTCATTTTTTTCTTCTTACTTTCTTCTTCTAGAAGTGCTTCTAGAGAAACTTACATCCAAATAGGCCCTTAATCTACATCTATAAATTTCATAGTAGTGGTCATCCTACTATCAGTTATCCCACTATAGTGGTTTTGGGTTTGATTGCTCCTCACTGTTATCTGGGATTGATAGCTATGATTATGTCTTGACTTGTTAAATTACCTTGACTATTAGTCACATGCATGTTTTTGTATGACTGGATTATCTTCTTCACTTGAAGGATCACTTGCAGTCTTGCACCCTAAAACGTTGAGAGTTATGTATAGAGTTAAATTAATGAGAAATTAATGGTACTTCTACAAATTCTTATTGTTCCATAAATAGTCATTTATTGAATACTAAATTATACTCTGCTCAAAATATGGCAGACTAAGAGTTCATCCGGTGAAGGATCTACTACTTCAACTGAGCCTTCAGCTAAGGTGAGATAATATACTAAGTTAATGAGCACTGTTGTTTATGTTAACATTATTTGGCTATTCTTGTTCTTGGGGCTTTTCCACTGCTTGATTTGATTATTGTTTTGATATTTACATTAATATTTATAGAATAACTGCATATAAAATGGAATCAGTGGAAAATCTGATCACATGTATTTCTATTCATGTGTCTGACCCAAACCAGTTACAAATGCAAGCATTTCCTGTTCCGTTAGAAGGAAAGAATGCCTTCAACTGGTATTTTGTGTTATTTTGGGCTTTTTCTTCTGTATTAATGATGTGCTTGTTTGTCCAAAAGTATTAATTTTTTCTTCCAAATGTAAGTTTTTTATTTTATCAAAAAAAGGAAAAACAAAGAAACTTTTGAGAGTTCTCAATTTCACAGTTGTCAAATTTGCGAGTCTATGTAAATGTTTTCATAGACTAAACTTGTAATCTCATAAGAGTTTTACCTAAATACCTAATACAATAAAATTTAAAAAACATATCAAAGTATCTAAACAGAATTTAATGCGATATGTAGAATAAATATTTGACTTTCAACATCTTAATAAAGCAAAACTCAACAGGAAAGTATAACAATACAGATTAAAACCATAACATCAAATGGTCATCCTAAACTTGCTTATAGTTTACTTTTCATCATTTTCTAATCTTTCTCATCTATCACTATGTTACAGCAATCCAGCAAAAAATTATTGATCAATGGCTTGATAAATAAGGGGGAAAGAGAATAAATATTTATCAAGTATATTTTCTTTTCGTGAATTGAGTACCAAATCTGTTGGCACCATTGAAGTAAAAAGCAGAGGAAATCATAGCCGAGAGAAAATGATTGAGTGAGAGAAGTTGATCAAGGTAATCAAATGGCGGATGGTGGAATATGATTTAAGGCCAAAATTCTGCCATATAAAATGCCATTGTGGCCTATGGTGCTGCCATAGCCGTCCTTCATTCACAAATTGCCTATGGTGGAGGGGTTGAAAATTGCCATGTTGTAGTGTTATGGTGGTACTATTATGGTTATTTAACAACATTGGTTGAGATGTAAAGAATTCGCACTTTCTTCCAACCCTCTTCTAATGTTTAATAACCATTATAGCATCACCATAATGCTATTACGTTATAGAGTTATGGAGGTGCTATAACGGTTATTTAACAACATTGTTTTTAATGGAAAGAATTCACCCAATCAAAATCTTTCTTCCAACCTGCATCCAATGTTGTTAAATGGCCATTATAGTGCCACCATTATGCTAGAACATTATGGCGGTACTATGAATGTTTTTTAACAACATTGTATGAGGGTTGGAAGAAAGATTCCAATTGGGTGAATTCTTTACATCTCAACCAATATTGTTAAACTGTTATAGTGCTCTGACATAACGTTATAACATGGCATTTTTTATCCCTCTGCCATAGGCAATTTCTAAAGGGAGGCCTATTATGACGATGCCGTAGGCTGTAATGTGTGCTTATATGGTGGAATTTTTGGCCTTCTGTCATCTGCCATAGATAACCTTGCCATCTTTAATTTGTTTTTTTATGAATACATAATGCTTCGTAAATTATAATACTTCGTTGTTGTGCAAATTTTCTCGCAATTAGATCCAAGAAAAGTATCAATTAATGCATAGTGAATAATAATAAAGCAATTGTAAAAAGAAAGCATGGACACTCTGATAGATACTGGGACCAGAAAGATAGATGAAAGAGAGAATCTTTATTGAAAAGGATTGCACTTACAGCAGCTACAATGTCAGCAGAGAAGAGAACACAGAACTTTATTGATTTCTGGAGAATACTCCAGCTGATACAAAGTGAATTTGAGGTTCACCACCCTCCTATTCCTTTCCTGAATTGTTTCCCTCCTATCAGCTGCTAACCCCTTATTTATAAACTTCCTCTAACAACTAACTAACTAACTAACAGCACTAACTGCTGCACTAGCTGTTATTTACTAATTACACCTTCCTATTGTACACTTTTCCCCACCTCTACTCCTATCACACCCTTTCAGAATTGAAAGTTTTATGTCTTAACTCTGAATTCAATTTTTACTTGTTCAATCCCATTTATCCTCATTTTGATCAGTTTTGACCATGATCCTGGCTTGGTACTGAACATGAAGCCAGGCTGATTGGGCTGGTTGGTTTGAACAAGTCTAATTTTTTAATACACTAATATTAGCCTGACCTTTAGGTTTATGCTGAGGCATTAAACTTTTGCACTGGCCCACATGGACTTCTGTTTACTTGCTGTTGGCTGGCTTTTCTTATTGTTTATTTTTTTTTTATGTTTTTATTTTTCTTAGTGTAATTTGTCATGTATAGAGTAGCTACAGCTGAAAGAGAAAAGTTGGCATGCATTGTTTGAACAGTATTTTATTTATTCAATCTTTGTTAGTAATTGTGAATTCCATTCCACTCATAAAAGAATATAATGAAGAGAAAAAGCAGATGGGGAGAAAGGGGAAGAGAAAGAAAATGAAAATAACAATAAGGTTGACATTTTATTAAGTGACATAGAAATTAAAAAAATAAATAATATATTCCCCTCTTTTATCTTGTGAAAATTTAATTAACTGATGTGTCAAATTATGCAGCCAAGTGCAACTCCTATTTCAACCTCTCTGTCTACTGCACCTCAAGCTCATGCTTCAACTGGAGCAACGTGAGTCGTGATTGTTTTATTTCTGTTCTTTCTCTTTCAATTTGTTTAGATAAATTTTAATTAAAATATTTTTTATGTCAAATGTATTTTTTCTACGACTCCATTCCATTTTGACAGGGCTACACCTGTTACTGCCCCAGCAGCTGCTCCTGCACCTGCTCCTGCTCCTGCTCCTGCTCCTGCTCCTGCTCCTGCTCATATATCTTCAGGCTCTGCTGTGTAATATTTTGTTTTCTGTTATCATTGGGATTCACCTTTTATTTGTTAGATTCCTATTTTGAAGATGGAACATTCTTTCAATTCCCATTGCTTTATTTTAAATTTCTTGTTAAAAGAAACTTTCTTGAAGCAGGCCAGAGTCTGATATATATGGGCAGGCAGCATCCAATCTTGTTGCTGGAAGTAACTTGGAGGGAACAATTCAGCAAATCCTTGACATGGGTGGAGGAAGCTGGGACAGGGATACTGTTGTTCGCACCCTTGGTGCTGCTTATAACAACCCTGAGAGAGCTGTTGAATATTTGTATTCCGTATGTCGATTTTAGGATATAACTACTTTATATTTTAATGGCTACAGTTTGGCTTTGCTTCCATTTGTTTGGAAATTTAGCATTGGATTATTGCTTTGATTCTTGTATTATGTTCTCTTGCACTTTCTTTAATTAAAATATTGTTCGTTGTTGATAATTGTTAGGGCATACCAGAGCAAGCCGAAGCTCCACCAGTTACCCAAGTGCCTGCAGGTGCTCAACCTGCAAATCCTCCAGCTGCTACTCCACAGACAGCACAACCAGCATTTGTTCCTTCTAGTGGACCTAATGCTAATCCTTTAGACCTCTTTCCCCAGGTAGCTTCTGAAACATTTTTTTATTAAAGAAAAAAGATAGAGGATAAATATTTTGGTGTACTTAATACTGTTAGATGTCAGGGCCTTCCTAATGTTGGGTCTGGTGCTGCTGGTGCTGGCTCCTTAGACTTTCTTCGCAACAGTCAACAGGTATTCACTATATTTGCCTTTGTCCCACCACTTAATTTTGTACTTACCAGGCTTGTCTAAGCTGGACTGGATTTTTCAATGTTGTGCTGTGTTTCAGTTCCAAGCCTTACGTGCTATGGTACAGGCTAATCCACAAATATTGCAGGTTTGTTAATTTCTTCTTTGGCTTGGTAGTGTATGTTCAGTTTTTATATTCTCTTCATCACAGTTCCCTGAATTGTGTTTCTTGCAGCCTATGCTACAAGAGCTTGGCAAACAAAATCCTCATCTTATGCGATTGATTCAAGAGCATCAAGTTGACTTCCTTCGCCTAATTAATGAACCTGTTGAAGAGGGTGAGGGGTAAGGGTTAATCTATTCTTTGCATTTTCTTTTTGTTTTGTTTTTGGTTTTACCTATTAATTGATGTCCCGTGACTTAATTTTCTGTTATGTTTTAGAAATATACTGGGACAGCTGGCTGGTGCCATGCCGCAAGCAGTGACTGTCACCCCTGAGGAGCGGCAAGCAATTGAACGCGTAAGTTTATCCTTACAAGTCTTTTCTATATCAAACAATGAATTATATATAGTTTTCCCTGTCTGATGCCCCCCTAGAACATTGGAAACTTCATTTCATTTCAAACTTTTTCTTACATTATTTGCATATGTAAGGGTAAGACTGCGTAAAATATTCCTCCCCCTTACCTGTGCATAACGTGGAACCTCTTGGTAATGTGGTACATAATTTTTTTTTATATAGTAATATATAATATAAAAGGATACTTTTGTAATGCTACTTTTATGATGAGGGAGTTAAAACTATGTTAGAAACCTGAACTTATTTTTGCCTAAAACATAAACATCACATGCTCGGTGTTCGAGGCAAAATACATTCTTCTCACAGGATTCTGGCTTCTTTAATGCTAAACTAAACACAGCCCGAGGCTATAAATAATTTTACATAATTTATGTTGACAACCTACATAATCCAAACTCTTCTGTTTATACCTACCTGGAGTCACTGGTACAGTTGGACGAGTTTGTAGAGTTGTATAATTAGCATTTGACATTTTGCTTGCATTTACCATTTGTTAAAAAATTATTTGGATTTTGATTACTTGTTACTCATTAAAAAGAATGTAGTCTCACTTCTGATATTAAGCAGAAAACAGCACCCTCTTGTTTTTTAGGAATAGCAGGGCGAATATCTTGTTATCTGGTTCTTCTGTAATTTCATTGACTTTTGATCCTTGTTTTTTGCCCCAGCTCGAAGCAATGGGTTTTGATCGTGCAACTGTATTAGAGGTGTACTTTGCTTGTAACAAAAATGAGGAGCTGGCTGCCAACTACCTTTTAGATCACATGCATGAGTTTGATGAATAATTAGATCTCCTTTACAATTTGTCAAAATATTTGTTGTATGTTTCCTTTTGAACGGTCTTTGTTATGTAATGAAGGTGATATTTGATAATGACAAGTTTCGAATACTATAAATCAACAAATAAGAGTTTGATTTTTAGAACTAATAATACTAAATCAAAACACTTTTAAGGATTCTTTGTTTTCAAACCAGTAATTGTTTAGATTTTCAATTTGATAAATATTATATATCTTAGAAACTTGTAATAAGAACGAACTTCATAGTGAGTATAAGACAAGTACTATGGTTATAATAGTTGATTTTCACAAATGTAAACCTTTTCTTATACAAGTATAAAATAACACTTGGATGAACAACATTTATTAATACAATAGTATATTTGTAATAACGTCATGTGATAGAACATGTATAATAGAAAGCAATAGAGAATAAGTGTTAAAGAGAAATCATGACTCTTAATTATTTTGTTTAGATGTAAATAAATACAAATGATAAAAGTTGTGTTTAATATGTTATCAGACCATGATCTGTATGTGCGTATGAAGATTCAGACGATGCATTCATAAGACGGTAAGTTGTGTATTTAAGATCTTTATTTAATATTCTATGTTTGTGATTCTTTCATACCAAAAAACATTATTCTAGGATTTGTCAAAGTCTTATGAAGAATAAATGAAGTTCACAGTTTGGAAGACATTGATCCTCATCAAAAGACGTGCTTTATTGTTACAGACATGGTATGATGAAAGAAATGACTCTTCTACTGGAGTACAAGGTTAGCCTATCAACATGAGCTTTGCATGAAGAAGGGATGTGCATTTAATGCTCCAACGGGCTCAAAATTTCAGACGAAGAATAGAGTGAAGAATCAAACCATTGTGAGACAACGAATATTTAGAGATGAAGGGTATATATATAACAAGCTCTGAAGAAACAAGACATGAATCATCTACGCAAACATATTCTTTGATTCTTTCTTCTTGTTTTTTTGTAAATTTTTTGTAAATTCTTGTAAAGATACTAAACTCTAAAAACACTTTGTATATCTTGAGAGAAAAAACCTAAAAGTACCAAGTGATATATTCATTTGTAAGACGATCACATATTTAGTCAATTGCAAACTTCAAACAAATCTGTTTGATCTGTTTAGAGTTAACAGTGGCTTGGTAGGGCAAAGAGTACTTGATTTTAGTGAAGCTTGAGGTAGAGCTTGCAAGTGTAAGAGTCAGAAGTGGCAGTGAAAAATACTTGTAACTTTGCTAAGTTAGTGAAAACTTGATGGGTTGTCAAGAATTGAACATAGTCTCGGATTTGAGACAAACTAGTATAATTCTTTTGTGTGCTTCTCTCTTTTGTTTTAATTGACAAAGAGTTTGAATTTATTTTTAGATCTTATATCTTGTTTTGTTTTACAAAGAAAACTATTTTTTTCATCGTTTGATATAGTCTGATCTCTATGTGTTTTTAGGTCTATTTACATCAGATGATAAACGTTTTCAGTCTTGGAAAAAAATTTAATTTTTTAAAAACACAATTCAACCCTCTTTTTTTGTGTTATTTGCTTCTACAGTTTGGTATCAGAGCTCAGCCTCTAAGGGTTGAACACTTAACAGTATGTAGAGGAAAAGATCCATGTGGAAGGTAACCAACATCACTTCATCATTGAGGGAGCATCTCTCACAAGGCCACCAGGCTTCGTCGGAGAAGACTACCCCTACTGGAAGGGTAGAATGGAGATGTACATCAACTCCACCTATTATAGAATCTAGCTCATTGATGGAGTGCTTTTAGTTAAATATTTTTCTATCCTTCTTAGCTTAATTGACTTCTCTTGGGCTTTTATTTTTCCATTCTAATTCAGTTTTTGTCTTAGGCAAGTAAGTGGGCTTAATTGCTAATTGTAGCATATTTTCGGATTTTATGCTCACTTGACCTATCTACCTTATATAGAACCTACAGAGCTCCACGGAACTTCGAATGGAGCGTTCTAGTAGTCCCTGGAAAGATAATGAAAAGATCTACAAGTTTGCCAGAAATAAGTCGAGGCTAATTCTGCCATTTGGAGGATCATTTTGGGCTTCAAAGTCAGAATCACTGCACTTATATTTTGGGCTGCGAATTTGATATATATGGTTGTAAATAATAAATAATTAGAATTGATGGGTTTTGTTGATGGCCCATTCTTTTCTTCAGACTTAGTCACTACATATTAGTGACATTGGACAGACTTATTACCACACATTTCATTTAATAAAAACAGTTTTACATTTCTCTCTTTAAGTTTTTAGGATCAAAACCCTTGCTTTTATTTTCTCTCAACTGTTCTTCTTTGTTCTTCATTTTCATTTTGCTATTCTTCCATTTTCGTGCAATCATTCCATGGGGCTTTCACTGATGATGATCATGGAAGGCTAAATACTCAATCAATCCAAGGATCCAACCCAAGCACAAGGAGAATTTGAGTTCTGGTTTGGTATTTCAAATTCTATTTGAATGTTCACTTTCTTCTTCAATTGCTATTCTGTTTTCATGATTATGAATGCGTTTAGGATTGAAAAAGGATTAGGTTATGGATTCATTTCCTAATTTCGAATATTAATCACAAATTAATTGGATGATATTTCAGTTAGGGTTGTGGTTTCAATCAAATTAGGGGTTAAGTCGATTGAATTGCTTCTAATGAGATTGAATGAACTTTCATAATAGGATAAACTTCTGAGAACAATGATGATTTGAATTGCTTGGTGAGGTGAATTCGATTGATGCTTTAATTCTGTTTTACATTACTTCTTTTGAATTCTGTTAGTTTCTGTGGCGCTCTTTAATCTTAGTTTAGGTTTTTGCAATTTTTACTTACGCACATAAACTGTTCGATAAAAATCCCCCCTTACTGTTATTAGTGAGTCGAAGCTAGAACCATATTGATAGTGTCTCTGAGTCGACCTAAGTTAATCCTGTGCTACAGAATTAGCGTAGTTAAATTGTTTTGGAACGTTGCGACAAACGCATATCACTCATCATCCCCAATATAGATATTCCTATTCCCATACCTGAAGCTGAATGGGCAGATGGCAATCTAGCCATTATAGAGCACAACACAAAAGCCATATATACTTTGACATGTGCCTTATTAAAAAATGAGTACAACAAAATCTATAGACTAAGAACTACTAAAAAGATTTGAGACTCTTTGAGAATAAACTATAAAGGCATCGAAGATGTCAGATTGAGAAAAGTCGTGACTCTAACCATACATTATGAAAGTTTCACCATGAAGGATGAAGAGTCTGTGGACAACATGTTTGTAAGACTTCAAGTTCTTCTAAACAATCTGGAGGCTCTTGGATAGACGTACTCTAAGGCTCAAATAAACTTGTAGGTGCTAGACAACTTTCCCAAGGTATGGACAAGATTACAACCATCCAAGAAGCAAGAGATTTGAAAAATCTTGCATGGGATGAGTTGTTGGGTACCTTTAGAGTCCATGAAGTCCACCTTCAAAATAGGGAGTATTTGCAAAAAAAAAGAATTCCACTGCCTTCAAATCAGTAGAAACAAGCTTTAGAAGAGAAGAAAAGAAGAGTCTGTCCAAAGATCTAAAAGTGCATAAGAAGAAATCTGATGGATCAAACAACTCTAATGGATCCATAGATGATGAAGTGGCTCTCATGTCCAGAAAGTTCAAATAGATGATGAAGAAGAAAGGCAAGTTCCAACACTCCTCTAGATTAAAGGATTCAAGATTAAAAAATAATAACAAGGAGGAAAGTAATGGATGATGTGCTTTGAATATAAAAATCTTGGACACATGAATTATGAATGTCCCAACTAAAAAAGAAAAGACTCTGGGGACAAGAAGAAGAAAAGTATGATGGTCACTTGGGATGACTCAGACTATGAGAAGAGTACCAACTTAGACGATGAACAAGCCAACATCTGTCTCATGGAAGACATAGGCGATAAGGTTGAGATATCCTTGGTAGGAAAAAGGCCAAGGTTTAAGTTGGTACCTAGACAATGGATGCTCACGACACATGACGAGGGAAAAGGTCTATGTTCCTAGACTCAAAGCCACATGAAGAAGGAGCCATTGGCTTTGGAGGCATAGGCAAGGGAAAGATCTTTGGTATAAGTAAAATTGGTATACCCTCTTTAGCCTCCATAGACAACATCTAATATGTTGAAGGTATAAAGTAATAACCTGTTTAGCATAAGTCAATTTTGTGATAGTGGTTATATTGTTTCCTTCAAAGACAAATGTATAGTCAAGATAGAAGATGACAAATCCTTCTTTATTGCTAGAGGACACAAAAATCTGTGTGAGATTGATCTAATAGATCTTAGTCAATAGAACGTAACATGTTTACTAGAGAAGATGAAAGATGGCTTTGGCATAAAAGGCTTGGGCTTGTCAACCTAAAACATATTTCCAAACTATACAAAAAGGATTTATTTAAAGGAATGCCTAAGATTTGTTGGAAAATTAATGTTCTCTGTGAAGCATGTTAGCAAAGGAAACAAATCAAAACTTCTTTTGAATCTAAAGATGTTGTTTCCATGTCTAGACTGTTACAGATGATACACAAGGATCTATTTGGACCAACCAGGACATTGAGTATGAGAGGAAAGAAGTATGACTTTGTCATAGTTGATGAACATTCAAGATATACTTGATTGTATTTCCATGCTCATAAGCATGAGTTTTTCAAAACAAAAAAGGCTTTGTATCTCTTCTATCAAAAGTGACCATGGAACCGAGTTTGAAAATGGCAAGTTTAGATCATTCTGTTAAAATAGTGGTATTTTCCACAAATTCTCTTCACCGAGAATACCTCAACAAAATGGAGTAGTTGAAAGGAAAAATAGAACTCTACAATAGATGGCTAGAACCATGCTCTATGAAAACTCACTTCCGAAGCACTTTTGAGCTGAAGCATTTAATACAACATGCTATGTTCATAACAAAATATTGATCAGACCGTTAATAAAAAAGACTCCCTATGAATTATGGAGAGGAACAAGACCCAATATTTCATACTTTCATCCATTTGGATGTGAATGCTTTATCTTGAACACTAAAGGTCAACTTGCTAAGTTTGATTATAAAGTGGATAAAAAGATTTTTCTTGGATTTTCTTATACATGTAA
Source organism: Glycine tomentella (assembly GCA_007407185.1). Classification (NCBI taxonomy): domain Eukaryota; kingdom Viridiplantae; phylum Streptophyta; class Magnoliopsida; order Fabales; family Fabaceae; genus Glycine; species Glycine tomentella. The sequence goes on along the minus strand of PYAF01006282.1, from coordinate 33,179 downwards.
AGAATATAGAGTTTTTAATACTAGAACTTTAGTTGTAGAAGATTCCATCCATGTTAAATTCAACGATGGACTAACGTTTGATAAGAAGTTATCAGATCTTGAAGATGATTTTGCATATATGCAGATAAGATTGTTTGTAACTCCTAAAGAAATAGAGATTAAGCAGTCTGATGAAATTCTTGCTCAGGCTAAAGAAACCTCATATCATAAACTACAAACAAGGGACTGGAAGTTTGTCCACCATCATCCACAAGATTGGATCATTGGAGATCAGATAGAAGGAGTCAAGACTAGATCATTATTCAAAGATCTTGCTTAATGTTCTCTGCCATTGATGGAGTTGAGGGTGAAGGTAAAAGGAGATATTTAGGTGTTTAGGAAGGTTGAATGCTAAAAAAAATACTCTCTTAGGTTTTAAAAAGAGATTTGAAATAGAAAGTACAAACTTTCTATGTTTGGGTAAGGCTCTTGTGTCTAAAATAAAACCCAAGACCACAAAAGAAGCTCTTATAAATGATTGATTGGATTATTGCCATGGAAGAAGAGCTTCACCAGTTTACTTGGAACAACGTCTGGACTCTTGTTCCTAAACATAAAAACAAGAGCATCATTGGAACAAGATTGGTATTCAGAAATAAACTAGATGAATAAGGAAAGTTGGTAAGAAACAAAGCTAGGTTAGTAGCTCAAGGCTATAACCAACAAGAAGAATTTTATTTCACTAAAACCTTTGCTCCTATTGCTAGACTTGAAGCTATAAGAATCATGTTTTCCTTTACTACTCATAAAAACATAAAGCTTTTTCAAATGAATGCCAAAAGTTTTATTTAAATGGCTTTATTGAAGGGGAAGTTATGCCAGACAACCTTCTGGATTTGAAGATCATACACTTCCAGACCATGTTTTCAAACTTCAAAAGGCTCTGTATGGTCTAAAACAAGCACCTGTGATTGGTGTGACAATATGAGCTTTTTTCTTTTAGAAAACGACTTTATTGGAGGCAAAGTAGATACAATTCTCTTCAGAAGAGAAGTTGGTAAGCATTTTTTTATAGTTCAGACATATGTTGATGATGTTATCTTTGGAGCTACTAATGAATCTTTGTGCAAGGAATTATTTGATCTTATGAAGAGTGAGTTTGAAATGAGCATGATGGGATAACTTAAGTTCTTTCTAAGGCTTCAAATCAAGCAGGACAACAAAGGCATCTACATCCACTAATAAAAATACACTAAGGGACTTTTGAAGAAGTTTAAAATGGAAGATGCTATGCTTATGAAAACTCCAATGCATGCTTCCAATCCTCTCAACAAATATGAATAAGGTAAACTAGTAGATCAGATGATCTACAGAGGTATGATAGGGTCCCTTTTGTATTTGACCTCAAGTAGACCTAATATTATGCATAGTGTATGTCTGCGTCCAAATTTCAATTTGATCCTTGAGAACCACATCTAAATGTTGTAAAAATGATCTTATGTTATCTAGTAGGTACTGTTAGACACAGGGGGAGCTTGAAGAAGGATCAAGATGTATGCTGAAGCTTGGATGAGTTTTTGCTTTTAACATGCCATTCAATTGAAGGCATTTGTAAATTGCTTGATGTAGGAGAGAATCATACTATGATCCATTGCATTGCATAAACATCATTCATTTACTTGCATTCATGATTTTACAAAAGCACATGGTTTGTGAAAAGGTTTAAGATTTCATGATTGCATCAAAGTAAAGTGCTCATGGTTTTAAGTTTTTGGAAAAACTATTTTTCACTGTATTAATCGATTACCACATATTGGTAATCTATTACCTGAGCTTTGAAGAACAAAATAATCGATTACCAGCATTAAGTAATCGATTACTCAGTATAAACACAGAATATGACTTGACCGTGTTAATCAATTACCATTTATCAGTAATCGATTACTTAGTTCATTTATGGAACAATGAATCTCTGTAGTAATCGATTACAGATCAAAATAATCGATTACTTTGTTCATATAATCTTCCCAGAAAACTGAAGAACATTTTAATTGATTAAATTTGTTTTCAATCGATTACAAATGAAGTTTTAATCGATTACTTAGGCGATTTAATCGATTACATTCAGTTATATCAATTTGTTATAAATAGATGGTGGGTTTTCTAAAACATATAGATCACTACTTTACGAAATTTCCAAAGTTTTCATAAGCCTTCTGAGATTGAGAAAAGTTATTCTGAGTTCTAAAGTTCTTGTCCCACATATTCAAATCTTCATGCTATATTGAAAGATTTCTTGGGCAAGATTTCAAAGAAGCATTTGGAGAGGAAGTTCTAAAATTGTTTTTCATTTTCAACTCTAATTGGTAAACCATATTCATTCATAATCATTGGATCACTAGGTTGTATCTCTCCCTTAGCTTTGCTTGTAAATTCGTTTTTTGTATTTTTGGTTGTTTGTAACTATTACAAAGATATTCTTTAAAGTTTTTCTAGAATAGGGTTCTCTAGAGGGAAAAGTAGAGTAGGATTCTCTATGTCTTGATCATTAGAAGTCTAGTAGGGTTTTAGATTTCAGTTCTTTATCTAGGGTTGATAAATGGTGATGTTTTGTAAGCTTGTAAAGAACAAATTTTGTTAATAGTGGAACTCTAGACAAAGTTTGGTTGGAAGAAACTGGATGTACACTACTAGAAAAAGGCTTTTTAACATCGTCAATTTAACATCGGTTTTCTATAAAACCGATGTTAACAAAAATGCGGTTGCATTTTTGTAAATAAAGGGATGTTGTTAACATCGGTTTTATGAAAAATCGATGTTAGTGGAAGATAGTCTACATCATTTTTTTTAAATCGATGTAGTTAAAAGATATTCAACATCAGTAACATCGATTTTTTAAAAACCGATGTAGAATTTCTTATGGTAACATCGGTTTTCTTTTCAAAAACCAATGTTGTGAAAGTTGAAATTTACAAGTGTCTTTTATAAATCCGAAAGCCCCTTTTTCAATCCAAAAACCCCTTTCTAGAGGAATTCTAATACAGGTGCTACCTTTTCTAGGGATCGCAGCACTGTAACCTTACCTCACCTCTCCCAAATCTATTTCCTCTTTCAAACCTTTTTTTCCACCAAATTGGTGATGACGACTCGGTGGTGCCGGCGAACCGGCGTTGCGTGGCAAACCCGCAAAGGAGATGGACTTACAGACGACAGAGGGCGTAAAGGCCATTGTGAGCTTCGAGGAGATGGGGATCAAGGAGAATCTGCTATGCCGAATCTACCAGTACGGCTTCGAGAAGAGGTTTATTTGTTTCTGTTTGTTACTATGCGATTTGTGAACATGTTTAATTTCTAGGTTAGGGGTTTTCAACAGTAGGAAGTGGATTTAAGAAACAGGGCCCAAAGTTTTAAACTGCGAAAATGGTTTTGTTCTTTGATATAGTGGGAAATTGCAGATATATAGGAGGGATGAGGCCTCAATTGTGGTTGTATGATTGCGGTTGCTTTGCCTAGAGTTGTTTTAAACTGCTGTCTATGTATTTACTTAGGTGTTCATTTTGTAATTTTTGACAGGATTCAGGCAATGATATTGTCACCAACGAAGGAACTGGCCTCACAGACTGAGAAAGTTATATTGGCTATTGTGGATGGGAATTATACGGAACTAAAGACATTGAACCCAAAATTGCCAATATTAATCTATGAGTGCAGTGGAGTTGAACCTCAATTATGGGCAAGTTATGGTACAACCATCTTAAATTTAATTCTTTATCTTTTTCATTTGAATTTGTCACCTTGAGTCTTGCATTCACATTCTGAGGTTATTATTCAATAATGGTTTCAAAGAGGCCTATGCAATCGGAGGTGGAGTTAGAGGCTAGCAAGGTTGGATGGTATGACCATTCTCTTTTCTTTTCTTTTACTTGTTTGCTTAGCAGAATGAACAAGTAAAATTTAATTTTCTAATAATAAATTGAAATTTATAGTTGAAATTTATAGGAGAAAAATCAATATGCAAAGGCAGGTTGCTGTGATTATATATTATAATTGAACTTAATGTTCTAATAATAAAATTTCTTGGTAACTGTCTCGAGCACTTGAATTCCTTTGAATATATCATTTACTGTGTATAGGGTGTTTCTTTGTCATCATTTGATCCATTTAGCTAACCCTGCCAAGTGGGAAAAAGGTTGGGTCCTTATTGTTGTAGAGTGCTTCTCTGCCATGTTATTGTTACTCATATAGCAATCATGTACTGCATGCTAGATGTAAATAAAATATATGCATATTTAATTTGTTGTGCGTGAATCTCTCCCTTTAAATACTTCTAGACTTGCCAATAGTACTAGCCAAGGTAGCATAGTAGTTTGTTAAACTTTGAACATGCCCATCACACATAAATATACATGTATTTTGCTTGATATAAAATTAGTCAAATTATGACAGCCAAGGTATTTTCTATGGTGAACAAGGTTGGAATTGGAACCATTATGGTTCAACTTGTCCTTCTTCTAGATTCCTATCGAGTTATAGTTATCAAACTCAATGGGGACTTGGACAAATGAAAAGTTAAAATTGATTCTTTGTTAAAATTGATTTCTACGTGTATGATGGACTTGGACTCAATGGGGACTTCTTCTAGATTTCTTTCTTTCAAGTTAGATTTTTACATTTCATATGAAGTCAAAATTGATTCTTTGTTAAGATTTTTTTAAAGTGTTGGAAACACATCAAATGAAAAGTTTTTTTATGCCAAGACTCCGAGTGTGGGATATGGAATGTGCAAGAGTTATTAATATTGTTTCTTTTCTTTTAGTTATTGAAAGATTAAAACTTATGTTCTAATAGAATTGTTAATCACATTATCCAAAACAGAATTGTTATGTGAATATATATATATATATATATATATATATTTATTTATAAAAAAAACTACAAAATTTATAACAAATTCAGTTTTTGACAGATCGTTATAAACTATTTATTTTAACTTTAGGAAATACTAGCATGGTAGTGATAAGGAGGCATTTTCACTCTTTGTTCTTTATTAGAGAAAATGCACTGGTTTATTGTAGATTCTTAAAAAAATATCATTAATAGATTAACTATGAAAAATACCGCAGGGCTAGTAAAAGAGTAAATATAAATTGTTTCATTTCATGTTCATGGTAAATTTTTAAGAGAAAATTGAGCTTCATAAGTTAATAGTTAATAGTTAATTTTTGTTAGTTGAGTTTCATTTCTGATAACTATATATATATATATATATATATATATATATATATAAGTTATAACAATAACTTGGATAAATATTGTTTTCTATCCTTGCTCCCTATTTATGGTTGTTTAATTTGTCATATATGCAACAAATTATTACACTCATTCATGCAGTGATTAGCAGCTTGTTTGGGTTAATTTAATGATTCATTCCTGGATCACTTGATTTTTTTTTGCTGTGTGAACTACTGAATTGTGAAGAGCTGTGTGACATTTTTTTTGAAAGACGAAAAAACCAATTGGGCCAGTGTGTTGGACTCAAGCATCTGGACCTTAATTACGTGAATACAAGAATAAATATATGATACCTTTGCAGAGATAAAAATCATTTCCTATTTTTGTTGTGTATACATTGCACGTTATTATCCTTATTAATTATATGTTGATTATTTGGTCTAGCTATCTATTCGACCATGAATTCATACTCTTGATTCAACACTTATAGGTTTTAATCATAGGGAAACAAAAAATAGTAGAATCGAGAATTTCGATAATAATAGAATGAAAAATTGCCAATTTCAGACACTAGAAGAAAGTAAAGAGGGAAATACCTAAATAACAAATAAAAATTTGTGAAGAGCTTTATGCCTAATAAAAATTGCCAATTTCATTTTTTGTTTTAGCTCTTTTTCTCAAAGTTTGAGGTATTTGCTTAGTGATAGAGTATCTGGTCAATTTGAATATTATTACCCTATAAGTTAGTATTGATATTTTTGTCGTCATGATTACTTTGAAATTTGCTTCCAAGAATTGAGAGACACTTGTTTTCGTGATTACTTTGAAATTCGTCGCCATGCCATATCCTTAAATCTGTTCTTGTTGAGAATAAATTGACTTGTTAATATTTTAGAGTTTGTTCTCTTTTATAGTAAGTTCTGAATCATTAAGAGTGTCTGAGGTTCTTGCAGATCAAATTTGTTATAATCATGGTGTACTCCTATGCCTCTTGAGCCAGTTGATAGAGGACATTATAGTTAGAAACAATGAACAAATACAGGTAAGCTAGTAAATTCAAATTATTTAATACTTGATGTAAATTCTTGTGTTTAACCAAGTATGTCATTGACTATTGACCTTTATTATTATTACTATTTTATTATTATTATAGTTTATGCTTTTCTTTGAATGTGATGTTTGTTATCTCCATGCCTTTTAGATGTAATTTTTCTGCTTTAATTAATATTGGCATTTTTATCTAATATGTAATTAATTATTGTGAACTGTATTTTGTTATAATTCCATATAAGCTTGAAATCTATTTGTTTAAGCTTTTAATGTGTCTTTTAAAATTACAAGAGTAGAAATAAAGAAAATAGGTTATATTTTTTTTTTTTATAAAAATGATATTCTAAATCGGTTATGTAATAAACGATGTAGAATGTGCATTTTCCACATCAAGTTGTTATAGAACCGATGTAGAAATATCCTTTTCTACATCGATTTTTCTTAAAAATCGATGTTGATATATAAATTTAACATCGGTTTTTTGTAAAAGCCAATGTTGTTATGTATATTCAACATCTGTTTTTACAAAAAATCGATCTTGAATATGCATATTTTAAATTTTTTTTCATTATTTTCTTATTATTTGACATTGGTTATTTAAGAAAATCAATGTTATCTAGTTATGTTAATATCGATTTTCAAAAGCCGATGTTAACATTGATACTTTCAATGTCGCTTGTTTCAACACCTGTTAAAAACCAATGTTAAATGTCCAAAAAACCCGATGTTAAAGGCGATTTTTCTAGTAGTGGTAGTTTCTCTTGTTGAGAGGTGAACCAATATAGCTCTTTGTGTTAATTACTTTCTTTAATCTCTACTTATCATCTTAATATGTGATTCTTGGTGAAATCTTTATTACTCAACAAGTGAAGCTTTTAGTAATTGTTTTCTTGGGCTAAGTGGTTTGATTGATTGAAGCATTCTTGGTTTAATTGTGATAAAGATCCTTGATGGAGGTCCATGGCAAGCTAAAGGTCTAGAAGGAGAGCTTGAAGCACTTCCTTTGGTGAGCTTTAAAGGACCAATGACAAGAGCTAAGACTCAAGCACTTCAAGATCACATCCAAGCTAACTTGGACAAAGTATGAACAAGCACATCAACTCAAGGATGACAAGGGCTGGATTTTGATGTCTCAAGTCCAATTTAATTCAATAAATTCCAGCACTTGTTAGAAGCAATTCAGTAAAAATATAGAACAATTACTGTATGTTTTAGTCGATTACATTGTATATGTAATCGATTACGAGTAGCAAAACTACACACAAAATCTCGTCTTGACTGTTTTAATCGATTACCAATTGTCTGTAATCGATTACGCAACACTTTGAAAAATGAAAACTCTCTTTGTTAATCGATTACATAACTAAATGATCAATTACTTTGTTCATAAATCTGTTTCCAGAAGATAGAGAACAAAATAATCGATTACTTGAACCATTAATCGATTACATAAGAAGAAATAATCGATTACTTGAACGAAATAATCGATTATATTCAGTTATTTTCATTTTTTTTATATAAAGCTGTCAAACTGAATGTAAAGGGATTCAGATTTTTCTGAGATTAATGAAAGCAAAGTTTGCTTGTGAGAAATTTCTCTCTTTTTCTTGTGTAAGAACTTCATGTTTCTTATCAATAACTTCATGTTTCTTGTGTAAGAACAAAATAATCGATTACTTGAACCATTCTTCCTAAGCTTATTAGAAAGCTTTTCCATGGTGCCATACACCTTCATCCTTTACCTTTATCCCACTTTCCATTGCTGAAATCAAAACTTATAAACAACCATTAGTTTGTAGAAACTGGACAACTTTGTGTCCTTGAAGAAAGCTTGAAGTTTGAGTTTCAATTCAAGGTAGATTTGGAAAAATTCATGGTTGATGGGTTCTGCTATACATCAAGTGGCATCTAGAGTCTAATCTTTGTGGAATTCTTCTTCAAGTTCAGTTTTAAAAGTTCTTCAAAGGTAAAAAACTGAACAAAAATTGAAAAACAAAAATTCATTTCAATTCCTTGTTTCTTGTTGTTTTCATTTGATTCTTGGGGGTGTGGGCTTGTTGTGTGTTCCACCACATAACCTTTGTGTTTCCTGCAAGTTTCATATGATTTCATGTGTTCATGTTCTTCATGTTCTTCATGTGTTCTTGATATTTTTCTAATTTTCTAGTCTTAATTCTTGTTAATTTTTGTTAGTAGTGTTTTTGTGTTGTATGGTCACTTGTTTTGATTCTAATCTCATGCCTAAACTGAACTGAGTTGTTAGAAACAAATTTTACAATAGTCATACATCAAAATTTTTGTGATTCATCAATTTCCTTAAGAAATTTTGAACTTGCGCAAAAGAAAAACAAAGGCTTACAAAAAAGAGAAATATTTTGGTACAGCCAAAGACATTATTGAATTGTGGCTGGAAAATACAAAGAAAAACAGAATTTAGAAGCAAAGTAAAGGTACAAAAGTTACAAGTTTAAATTTCCTTTGAAGCAAAAAATTAAGTGAAGTTGTATAACATGCAAACTTGGTGAAATTTGGCTTCTAGCAATTGAATTTACTTAGCATAACCTCCTTGTGTAGTTTGGTATTAAATTCCAATTTGAGTTGTGCTTTTCAAAAAAAAAATCTTTTGTTGCTTGTCTCTTAAAATTTCCAAGGTTTTGACTTAGAGTTTTCTTGTTCTTAGACTCTTGAGTCTAGCCTAGAATCATTTCCTATTTCAACTTGATTTGATTAGAAGATTTTGTTTAAGAACTATAGAGAGGAATAAGAGTGGAAAAAGGCAAGAGAGAACATAATAGAAAAAGCCTAGAAAGTGTGCTAACCATTTCTTTTGAAGGATGAGCTTAATAGGAGATGAAGCTGTCACCTAGGACCTCTAGGTTGATGGAAGCCATGACAAAACAAATGGAAGACTTGCAAACCAAAATGGATGCAAGATTTGAGCAGTTACAAAAGAAGACTCAAAGAAGGAGTAGTCCAAATGGTAGTGTGGATGGAGAGGCTCATAGTAGTAGGAGGGTGAGTGAGTATGCTTCCTCTCATAAAAGAAATTATTATGATGAGAGGAGTGAGAGGGAGGAGAGGAGAGAAGAAAGAGAAGGGAGGAATGGAGGATTAGGTGGAGTGAAAATAAAAATTCTAAAATTCCTTGGCAATACTGATTCCAAAGAGTACTTTGAGTGGGAGATGAAAGTAGAACAAATTTTCTCATGCCAACAATTTGATGAAGAAAAGAAAGTTACTCTAACAACTCTAGAATTTGGTGGCTGTGCTTTGATATGGTGGAACCAAATTCAAATGGATATAGGGAGAGGGAGGAGGAAAATAGTAAATTCTTGGGATGACTTGAAGGCATGCTTGAGAGGAAGATTTGTCCTCACTTATTATACAAGAGAAGTTCAGAACAAGCTTCAAAGACATTTCCAAAGCTACAAGAGTGTACAAGGAAATGGAATTGATGATGATAAGGGGTGAAATTGTGGAGAGCCAAGAAGCAACAATGGCTAGATTCCTTCATGGCTTGAATAGAGAAATTCAAGATGTGGTGGAGCTACACTCATATGCAACAATTGAAGAGCTAGTCCATAAAGCTCAAAGGGTAGAGCAACAAATAAAAAAGAGAAAAGCTTCCTTTTCCAAGACCCATGGGGCTGCAACTTCTAGCTGGAAAGACAAGCCTAAAAGGGATGTTTCTCATGTGAAAAATAAGGAAGAGAGGGTGGAAAGCCCAAGCAAAAAAATTATGGATCCAACTCATAAAAGATCAAGCAATATCAAATGTTTTAAGTGCCTTGGTATAGTGTTGAAGAAATGGTTACTTAGAGAAAAATCTCATAAGCCATCATTATTCCTTTACAAGTGTCCCTACACTTGTTATAATCTTAAGACTTCCTTCCTTTCTTCCTTCCAAGTGTCCTACCACTTGGCATGATCTTAGAGCTTCTTCTCCTTTGCTTCCAAGTGTCCAAAATCATGAAGTTTCTCCATTTCTCTTGCATTTTCGTGGAGTAGCTTTTTCTTTCATTCTTGAGTTTATCCCAAACCTATTTTAGTAAAATTCTAATTTTGGATTCGTTAACCATTGGATCTCCTTAAAATTTTAAAGGTACACTACCATCTCACATATGTAACTTTTGACCGTTAGGATTGTTGAAATAATGTCTAGAGCTGTCCACGTGCAAGATGGAAGAGTGTAGAGAAATCTTGGCTTGATTTTTATGTTACCTTGCATCCATGCCATACAAGTGTCTTGCTACTTGTTTTCATCCTATGGCTTATCTTCCAAGTGACTGAATTCAAGAAGCTTATTCCTCATTCTCCATGCTTCTCCATGTGAATGACAAGCTCAAAGGGAAGGAATACAAATTTTTCTTCCTTTCATGCTACATGTGGTCATTTTTGATGATGAATAAAAATCTAGTTTTAATATGGTATTTTCTTAAAAAGAAATCCAATTTAATTTGAATTCTTTTATCTAAAGAAAATTTTGAATATTAGAATTCTAGATGTTCCTAAGAATTTATCCCAATGATAGTTTAAATTAATCCCAAGCAATCTTATACAGGGCAATACATAAACCTTTCATTCTAGATTACATCCTTATCTTATTTTTGATTGGTCTATACTTCTTCTGACCATCAAAATTACTAAACCATTTTATTAAATAGGTCTATTCATCCTATAATTAAGAGAAAATTCTATAGATTTTATGTACCATTTTTCCATACAACCTCAAAGTTGTCATCTTCCAAAATTTGTAGAAATTTTATTCTAGAGTTTTGTGTCACAAAATATGTTGATACTTAGTCAGCTAAGTGTATTTTATAATTTCATCAAGTTTCTACAAAATTT
>PYAF01006282.1:7377-21970 GCA_007407185.1 Glycine tomentella | reverse complement strand
ATCCTATAATTAAGAGAAAATTCTATAGATTTTATGTACCATTTTTCCATACAACCTCAAAGTTGTCATCTTCCAAAATTTGTAGAAATTTTATTCTAGAGTTTTGTGTCACAAAATATGTTGATACTTAGTCAGCTAAGTGTATTTTATAATTTCATCAAGTTTCTACAAAATTTCTAAAGTTATTTGAGCATTTTTGCCTAGGGGCATTTTGGTAATTATGCCATTCAACCTAGGGATATTTTTGGTCATTTTCAAAAATGTCCAAGGGCATTTTTGACATTTTCATCTTAAGGGTTTTCTAGTAATTTCTACTTCTTGGAAAGAGTGATATAGTTATTTTTCTCTAAACATACTTCTATCCAATTATCATCACATTTTTTATAATTTTGGGGATGTTACAATAACTGCTTGTCCCTGCTGTGTGCAGGTTTTCAAGAAAAATTAAGTTTTTAACTAATGGAATGCGATGTATTTATGATTGATGGATGGCTTCCTAAAGCTTGATTTTGTTTATTTGATTCAACTAAGGCATAAATACCTATGGCTGTACATATATACCAGGAGTTGCACTTTCAATTTGGTGTTTATTTTCTAAAAGCAATGATTTCCTAAGCTTGATTTTATGCCATGTGGAAAGGCTTGGACATGAAACACAATCTGATTGGTGCTTATGTCTTGGCTGAAACTAGATTTTTATTTGCAAGGTTCCATCATTTAATGCTTGCTTTCTACCTTGAAGGCCACCTAGAAAGGTTGGTTCAAAAAGCTTATCTTCATTGACTTACTATTGACTTTGGTTTACTAAACTTTTCTTCCTATTAGTTCACTTAGCTATGACTATTATATGGTTGTTGCAGGTGAATCCACTTCTGAATAGTCTAAATTTTAGCTGAATATTTGATTCCTTTGGCCAAAATTCCAAGAGTTACAAGTTGTGCCCAATCCAAAAGGTCCAAAAGGCTAGAAACACTTAACCAGATGAAGTTTTCTCATTGTTTATTCTGTACAAATATACTTGTCTAAAAATTCTCATCTTTTAGTATGTTAAACTACACTTCCTAAGATTTCTAACAACGTATCACATGCATTATTTGGAGTTATAAAACTCTGGCTATAACATTTTTAATCTAGACTTCAAAACTGCCAGCAAGCTGAATATTTCCACACTGACATCTCTTAATGTTTGAGTAACTTCAAGAAGTACACAAACTATATTTGTCTGAAATTTTTATATGTTGTAGTAGACATATAGATATTTAATTCTATATATCATACACCTAATTTGGATAAGAAGTGAGAGAGAAATAAATTTCTCAATTCGGGTGTCAGAAATGGACAATTTTGGGTAGCTTGTGATCATATAATTTCTATCCTAGTCTTCGTATATCCAACTATTATCATACTTCCATAATTCAATCATAAATATAAATTCAAGATATAATTTTGAGGATGTTACATGTACCGTGTGGTTGGTACCTGTGATGATCACGAACATTCGTTCGTGTAAGCAGATGAGCAGCAGTAGGTGACCTTGGAGAGAGATCTTCTTTTTGTTGGAGCCACCAAGCAGACGTGATGACGTTGGAATTCTTTTTGGAAAGAGTTGTGTTTTGCTAATCAACTCTTTCAAAGCTAGCCCCTTAATTCTTTTTGTGGACATGTATATTTTGAGTTGTAAATATATGTAAAACTAAATTAAGTTCTAAACATGTGAATGATGAGTACTGATTTAGTATATGTATACATATGTATTCAATTATTGTAATTGTATCGTGTGTATGATGATTGTATTATTGCAAAAAAATTACTACCATTTTCATAATCAAATTAATAGAGTTTTCATTAAAATTTGAAATTCACACGATTAATGATGCCGTAACGACAAGGCAGGTCATTACATTAGTGGTATCAGAGCAGGTCAAATCTTTTCGGCCGGTGAGTTGTGAGTTTGCTGTGTTTCTTTGTGCATTTTGTGGTTACTTGTTGGATGTTTGATATTTGGACTAATTGACTATTTTGTAGTTGTTTGAATTGTTTTGTTGAGGCTTGCATACATTGTTATGATGCATAGGTTGTGGAGATTTCTTAGGGTGGTCATAACATATTTGTAATTCTGATGTTTGTTATATCATGAGTTCGAATGCCTAGTCACGAGTTACCTGACTGGCCATCTGGGTAATTCATGAGGTGCAAAGGAACATTATGGCAAGCAGTCAGGAATACAAAGAGTGAATGATAAGTGTTAATGTCTCGAAGGAGAACTATTGTAGATGAGTGATTTCTCGAGACATCAACTCTTTATAGTGATTAAGTGGGTGTAGAATTGTATTGTCCTTCTGTTGTGTGTTTTCCTTCCAGGTTTTCACTTCTTGGTGTGTGTAGGAAGTGATGGCTAGTAGGAATGATCATGCTATAGTAGATGTTCTCCAAGCCTTAGCTTAGGATCTGGGGAATCAGAATAGAGGAGAAGTTGCTGGAGCTACTGAGTATCAAGGGTTGGATAGCTTTCACCGAAACAATCTCCCTACTTTCAATAGAGGATACAACCCTGATGGTGCTCAAAACTGGATACAGGAGATTGAGAAAATCTTTCGAGTTATGGCATGTCCAGAGGAGCAGAAGGTTGCTTTTGACACCTACACTCTGGTAAAAGAAGCTGAGTATTGGTGGGAGAACACTCGCCAATGCTTGGAGGCTGAAGGTCATGTTGTGACCTGGGAAACCTTTAAGAGAACATTTCTGGAAAAATATTTTCCTGAAGATGTTAGGAATAAGAAGGAGATGGAGTTCCTGGAACTTAAGCAAGGGAACATGACAGTGGCTGAGTATGCGGCTAAGTTTGAAGAGTTGGTGAGGTACTTTCCTCACTACCAAGTAAGAGATGGTGAGAGCTCCAAGTGTGTGAAGTTCCTGAATGGCTTGTGACCTGAGGTGAAGCAAGCTATGAATTACCAAGGTGTTCGTCAGTTCCCACTGCTGGTTAACATGTGTAGGATATGGGATGAAGACTCCCGAGACAAGGCAGCATTTTATTGGACTACAGGTCCAATGAAGAATAAGAAGACCGTGCCTCAGAACTGTGGGAAACCATACCCAACCCCTCCTAAGCAATATGGTAATCGTCCCAACCATCAAAGGATTGCTACTATGGGGTTTTCTAGTGGTAGTGGTAGCAGACACACTAATTTTCCGACCCAAATCACTTGTTTCACATGTGGTAAGCCAGGGCATTTCTCTGCAGATTGTGTGCAAAGAGACCTGATCTGTTACAACTGCAGGCAGAAGGGTCACTTTCGAAGGGATTGCCCATATCCCAAGAAAGAGCAAAACGGTGGAGGTCTGAAGGACCAGATCGGACATCCAGAAGCCACGGGAAGAGTCTTTACTCTTAGTGGTGCTAAAGCTTTGAAATTTAAAGATCTAATCAAAGGTAAATGTTTCATAAGTGGGATTCTCCTTTGTGTGTAGAGAAACTTGAACTTTCTATGTCTTCTTTGAATGATGAGCTTTGATTGAGCATTTTTAGTTTAATATTTTTCGATTCTTCTTTGTTTATTTAGCTTCTCTTGGACTTTTATTTTCTCATTCTAATTCAATTTTTTTCTTAGCCAAACAAGTGGGCTTAATTGCTAATTGTTGCTTATTTTCAGATTTTATCTTCACTTGACCTATCTTCCTTGTGCAGGAGCTAGAGAGCTCTACAAAATTCCAAATGGCACATATGAATAGTCCTTGGAAAGATAAGGAAAATATCTACAATTTTGTCAAAGATAAGACAAGGACAATTATGTCATCTTGAAGGTCATTTTAGGCTTGGAAGTCAGAACCTCTGCACTTGAATTTTTCTGCATCTTCTGCATTGGTTAGTTGTGACATTTCAAGTAGCTTACCAAACAGTGCAGCCATGGACATCTTGGATAAATCTTTGGATTCCTTGATTGTTGTGACTTTTGGTTGCCAAGGTCTTGTTAGACACTTTAGTATTTTGATGTTCAATTCTTCAGCATCAAATGTTTTTCTAAGACCAAGAAGATGATTGACAATATGTGTGAACCTTGTTTGTAGCTGAGATATGTTTTCAGTACAGCTCATCTTGAACATATCATATTCATGAATCAAGGCATGCTTCCTTGATCTCCTTACTTCATCTGTTCCTTCATGAGTTACTTCCAATATCTCCCACATTTCTTTTGCACTTCTGCATCTCACAGTTCTAAAAATTAATCAGAAGACAAAGCAGATGTAATCATGTTTTTAGCTTTAAAATCATATTGGACAACTCTTTTTTCCGCATCTGACATCTCATCCCATTCTTTGGGAATCAATTTGTTATCAACTGTTTTCATTGGAACTAAGGACCTTTCTCAATGGCATTCCAAGCTCCAGGATCATTGGATTGAATAAAGATTTGCATTTTATTTTTTCAAAAACTAAAATGCTCACCCTCAAACATCGATGGATGATTGAGAGAAGCTCCCTCTCTAAAAGTTATTTGATTTGTATTAATTTTCTTTGAAAAGAAAGTGATCTTGAATAACTTTCAAGAACCAGCTCTTGATACCAATTGAAAATACAATGAACACACTTCAAATAAACCAAAAGGGGGGGTGAATTGGTTTAGACCAGGAATTTAAAATTTTACTTAAAACAATTTGTGAAATATGTAATCAGAATCGTATCACTTAAAATCTTTTAAAAACAGAACCTTTCTTCCAACCAAGATCACCCTTGGAATTCATGTAATGCCAGAAAATAAATCTTGTTGATAATTTCTTGATCACCCAAAAACAAACAATGAGAAATGAACAGACTTAGAATAAAGAACTCAACGATCTACACTGGTTCACCTCACAACCTTGGAGGCTACATCCAGTGACTTCCAGCCAACTCTTGGTTAGAGATTCCATTAAAACAAATATTATTCTTTACAAGCTTTTACAATAGATCTCCCTTGTCAAACCTAGACAAAGATACAAAATCTAAACCCTATAGATTTAAAGGAACATCTTTAAAGGAATTACTTGTTTTTAGAAAACAACACAAACTTTTAAAAAAACAAAAGAACTAACACAGTCTAGAGTTCAAGAAAGATATCACCTCATGATCCTTAGCAAATGAATGAGATGAACACTAACAATCAAACAGAGTTTGAATGCATGAATGTAGAGAACAACTTTCTTGAAGACCTTTGTTTAAAAACTTGCTCAAAAATTCATCAACAATCAATTGTGAATCCTATGTTTAGATGAAAATTGTTTTTCACTCAAAACAAACTCTTTCTCAGATTCTAAAGCTTTAGGAGTATTGGGTATTTCATAGAAATGATTTCTAGAACGTTACAATACAATAGATCCACAAGCTATTTACAAAAAAAAAGTTTTAACAGAATGTAATCGATTAAATCGCAAGTGTAATTGATTAATTCAACAAATGTAATCGATTAATACACCATTTAATCAATTAAACTGTTCTTAAGCTTTTCGAAAAATGTCAATGAACACAATAATCGATTATAACAACAAATAATCGACTAAAGCAGCAAATCATAGTTTTTCAATAGGCTTTTGTAATCGATTACGATCAATGGTAATCGATTAAAGTAGCATATCATGTTTTCCTAATATAGCCTATGTAATTGATTACAATTAATGGTAATCAATTAAAGCAGCAATGCAAGATTTTCATTTAACACTATGTAATCGATTACAAGAACATAGTAATCGATTAATGTGTTTTTCATGGCTTTTCCAGATTTAATACGAAAGCATGTAATCGATTATAATACCAAGTAATCGATTAAAACAGTAAGTTTTTATTTTTCAAAAACTTGAACAATGAGAACATGAACTTTGAAAAATCATTTAAAAACTTTAGTTTATTAATCAAAAACATGTATGCATGAGGATGAGAATGCAAATGCAATGAAGGATCATAAGGAAATACACTTGAGCCACTTAGACAATTACAAATGCCATCAAAATGATTGGACATGTAAAAAGCTAAAACTTCAAGTTATCCTTGCTTCAATCTTCTTGTAGCTTCATTTAAATCCAACAGTATGCACTTGTTAGAGTCTTGCAAACTTGGCAACATTATCTTTTACCTAAGGAATTTCTGATACATAGTGATCGTGAATCTCTTAAATATTTGAAAAGTCAAGGCAAACTAAACAAGAGACATGCTAAGTGGGTTGAGTTCATTGAGCAATTTCCTTATGTAATTAAACACAAGCAAGGAAAGTTAAATGTGGTGGCAGATGCCTTATCAAGGAGGTATTGTTTGATTTCTATGCTTGAAACTAAATTGCTTGGTTTTAATC
The DNA here is from genome assembly GCA_007407185.1 of Glycine tomentella. Classification (NCBI taxonomy): domain Eukaryota; kingdom Viridiplantae; phylum Streptophyta; class Magnoliopsida; order Fabales; family Fabaceae; genus Glycine; species Glycine tomentella. The sequence goes on along the minus strand of PYAF01006282.1, from coordinate 15,648 downwards.
ACATAAAGGAATTGCATGCAAGTGATCATGACTTCTCTAGTATTTTTGCTTTATGTGAGAAGGGGGCTTGATAAGTGTCCTATTTTATTAAAATTCAAACTTACAAAATGGCACTTATCTTTTGATCTTAGTAAATTTGCTTATAAACTTACCGTAAACCTAGTCAATTTGTATTTAGTACTAATGTAAATGTTGTTTTTCATATTTTGAAAGATTATTCCAATCACGTGTTGTATTTTGATAGGTTCTTATGGCATCCGAAGCATCCAAGCAAGCAACGCAAGCAATAGGGGCATAAAAATAAAAATTTGGGGGTGTCAGAAGCAAAATGGCCTAGGCTCATGACCTTTCTTCATCACTAAGCTTTTAACTCGCCCAGGAAAGCCTCCTCAGGCTAAATCACTCGCCCAGGTGAGTTTAAGTTCCAAGAAGATAAGCATTGTAACACCCTGAAATTTTGATAACTTAAAATATATGTGTGATGTATTCATTGTATTATTTTAATTATTTATTAATTAGGATTAGTTGAAATGTTATGTGAATTATCCATGTGCCATTGCTTGGTGTAAATGTCAAGTATGTGAAGTTTGTTCGAGTTGCATTATAATTGAGTGATTTCGAGTTTGACCTGAAAACATGTTTTAGTAAAATTACAATTCTGGATTCCTTAACCGTTGGATCATCTTCAAATTTTAGATATAGGTTCCTAACCCATATATATAACTTTTGACCATTGGAATTGCCTCAATAATGTATGGAACCTAAGAAATTAATTTTTCACTGAAGCAGAAAATTCTAGAATTGGGTCAGCTTGCCCAAGCGAGTTTTTAGGCATTTTTGGTCGCCTGGGCAAGTGAAGGCGGTGTTGAATACGTTTTTAAGCTTCCAAGTCACGAAAATGGAGGTTCTTCCTCCTCCAAACATTCCCAAGCTCCCCTACCACCCTCCTCCACCACCCATAGTCATCAGAGACACCCACGAGCCGTCGTTGCTTGCCACGAGACCCCGGCACGAAGAAGAACCCTTTAATCGGAGCGAAATCTTTGAAACTCTTCTCAAAGTTTCGGTAGAGAACGAAGCTCCCAATCCTCCTTTCTTGGTTTCCTTGAGGTAATCTTAGTTTCTTTTGTCTTCTCCTAGCTAGTTTAAACTTCTATTAGTGTCTCTTGTGTTTTGGATACTGTTGTTGGGAGTTTTACACTTCCTTTGAAAAACCCTTTGAAAAATGAGATGTTATAAAGGTCTCCTTTTATGAAACTGATATCATTTCTGTGATCCTTGTTGAACCTTGGTCACATTGGTGTGATCGAAATTTCAAAATGATGTCTTTTGATGTAAACCCCCAAAATACCCTTTTAGCCTCTTTTTAAATTTGAGTGGGTATTTGACCCCAAATGTTAATATTGATCTTACCTTGGAAATCTATATTAAATTGTCTTCAATTTGGTATATAGAGCTTTGCATTTGGACCAAAACACACGTTTTGAAGGATTGTGAAACAACTCCACTAGGCTGTAATAGGGAGGACTCCTGGTTAGGTAACGGGAGTTTATTATTTTGGTGATAGTTTAGATACCATAGTTGGGGGCCAGGGAGTCCAACTATGAAGATAACTGCCTGTCCCTGTTGTGTGCTAGTTTTCAAGAAAAACTACGTTTTTAACTAATGGGATGCGATGAATTGGCTTGTTGATGGATAAAACTGTGAATGATATTATTATTATGATAATTGGATTTTTGGGAAAAGTCTTAATTACAAAGAAGACTCTGCCCAAAATTTTATAACATTTTTTCTTATTTAATTCTTTATTAAATTTTTAAATGGGCAGAAAAGTGGATTTTCTATATTGCAGTCCTCCTCTTTATTTAGAATTTTCCTAAAATACCAGTCTCGTGGTAATATGGATTGTGAATGAATGAAGTGATATAATGTTGAAATGATTATTGATGTGTTAGTGATGATTGAATGAGACATTGATGATATGTTTGATGATGTATAAAGGATATAATGATGATGTGGTTTATGATGTTTAAATGAGATAATGATGAAATGGATGTTGATGTTTAAATGAGATAATGTTGATGTAGTTGATGATGTTCAAATGAGATGATATTGATATGCATGATGATGATATTGAGATGATATGATGTTGAGGTTCATAATGACATTGATGACAAATAATGTTGATGTGAACAATGTCATTGTGTGTGGATATACATTGATACCCATGGGGGTGTATGACGGGTTACCCTTGCGAGGAAGGATTTGTTCCTAGCTAGGTCATACATTGATGGTGCCCATGGTTGTATATGGTATATGTCCACATGGGGTGCATCAACTGGTTGGATAACCTTGCGAGGGTGGCTTTACGAATTTTAAGCATCCCAAGAGAGAAAGGGATTGTTTAAAATTCTGGTGCCTAGCTATCCATGGTCAATATATTGGTGATGTTTCGTATGTACATGGGGGTGCATGATTGGATAACCTTGCGAGGGTGGGTTTACGAATTTTAAGCATCCCAAGAGAGAAATGGATTGTTTAAAATTCCGATCCCTATCTATCCATGGTCATTGCATTGATAGTGCCCATGTTCATACTTCATATTTTATGGATGGAAATAGAATGGTGGCAGTAAGTAAGGGGGTACTAGGGGCATCACTCTGTTTGGAACTCCCTTGTGACTCAGGGCTGATCACCATGGGGGAGCGACCAGTGCACGACAGGGTGACCTCGACGAGCTACTGCATCATTTTCCTAAGAGAGGCTATTTCCATGAGGATGGTACCACATTGCATGCTAAGTGATGAGTCAGATACATATGTCATTCTGAACATGACTGTTTGAGTTGTGGAATGCATTGGATGATTGTTTTGTTGAATGTGTAATGGAATGATGGGTTTGCCGAGTGTGTATTGGACTGATGGATTTGTGGTAATGATAGTGATTGTTAATGTTGTTTCCTTTCCAGCTGTTATTATCTGATGGTTGTTGGTTTTATATAATAAACTCACCCTTGCATTTGTTGTGTCGTGTGGTTGGTACCTGTGATGATCGTGAACTTTCGTTCATGGGAGCAGATGAGCAGCAATGGGTGACCTTGGAGAGAGATCTTCTTTTTGTTGAAGCCGCCAAGCCGACATGATGATGTTGGATTCCTTTTTGGAGAAAGAGTTGTGTTTTGTTAATCAACTCTCTCTTAGTTAGTCTTTGGCTTTTTGTTGATATGTAATTTCAGGTGTATATACACGTAAGGCTAAAGGAAGTTCTGATATGTGGATGACATGTACTAATTTAATATATATGTATAACGTGTTTAAATATGTAATTGTAATATGTGTATGATAATTATATTATTGCGAAAAATTTACCATCATTTTCATAATCAAATTAATGAAGTTTTATTAAAAATTGAAGTTGCACGATTAAGAGTTAGTGATATCGTAACGACGAGGTGGGTCGTTACAAGCATTAGCTCGCCCAGGTGAGCAAACATAGGCAAAACCACTCGCTTGGGTGAGTGGACATAAACAGGAGGGAAAACCTATAAATAGCCATGCATTTGTGAAGGAGAGGCATTCCAATTTCGATTTTCCTTGCTCTGGAACAAAATTTCTTAGCTTTTGTGAGTGAAATAGAGTAGGTTAGTGTTAGGGAGAGTGAGAGAAGTGAGAATTAGTATGGAGACTTTGCTAGAAAGAAGCGGTAATGGTTCCCTTCATCAATTCTTCTAGTAAGGAGGTGCTCTCCACAATGATTGGCTAGCTTCTCTTAAGTATTGAATGTAATCTTCTTATCCCTATGTATCTCTTTTAATATTTATTTATGCATGAATATTTTCTATTCCTTATTGGTAATTTTATTCTGTTCTTAATGCTTAATTCTACTTGATCACTAGTTTCATGAAATTAGATTCTAAGCTTGACTGAAAAGTGCCATTAGAATTTGAACTGAATGATTTTACTCATTACGTTACGTTGCTAGGAATAGGGCATAACATTTTGATTGCAAATAGCATGCGATTATGATTATAATGCTGCGGTATTTACTTCATATGCGAGGGATCGATATTCGGTAAATATCCTTAGAATTCTCAAATGCGAGGGATCGATTCGGGGTGAAATAATGTGTGAATCAATAAGAATAGAAAATGATTTATACATAGTGAAGTTAATTGAATACTGAGGGTATGAATGATGAAACCTAATTCCACTTTCTCATAAATATATTTCATTTTACTAGTTTCGTAATTTTTCGTTACTTTCGTAATCAAATGAAATTCCACTCGTCCTTATTGTACATAACTATTGAACTGTTAAGTTTTATTTGGATTAATTGAGTAACTCAAGTCCCTATGGAGACGGATCTTTATAAATTTTATAACTTATAACGACAATTGGTATGCTTGCCCAGAGTCCTAACAGGGCTCATCAAGGATATTTTAGACATGATGGTTTCTTGTTCAAGGAAAAGAGATTATGTGTTCCTAAAAGATCTTTGAGAGAATTTTTCATTAGGGAAGCTCATGAGAATAATTTGATGGGGCACTTTGGTGTGGATAAAACTTTGGCTATTTTACATGAACATTTATTTTGGCCAAAAATGAGGCATGATGTGCATAAACTTGTTTCTCAATGCATTGTGTGTCATAAAGTTAAATCTAGATTAATGCCACATGGTATACACCTTTGCCTATGCCTATTCCTAACTCCCCTTGGATTGATATTTCTATGGATTTTGTGCTTCGTCTTCCAAGATCCAAGAGGGGAAATGATTCTATTTTTGTTGTTGATAGGTTCTCAAAGATGGCACACTTCATTCCTTGTCACAAGAGTGATGATGCTTGTGAAGTATCTAATCTTTTCTTCAAAGAAGTGGTGAGACTACATGGTTTGCCAAGAAGCATTATGAGTGATAGAGACACAAAGTTCCTTAGCCATTTTTGGAAAAGATTGTGGGGGTAAGCTTGGTACAAAACTCTTGTTTTATCAACTTGTCACCCACAAATGGATGGTTAAACCGAGGTGGTGAATAGGACCTTGGGTCAATATTAGTATATGGATGTCCTAGAGACAATCTTTTCATTAGATTAAGACGTACATATACTTTTCATATTGTCATGAATAAATTATAAACGCTCTTTATCTTGTTTCATATTCTGTCTCGATATCATTATTAATATGAGTAACTGGATAAAACCCTTGGAATAGAATAGGTATCTCTTGAGTATCAGTGATGGGATCTCGATCATGAGGATTCAAGGATACTAGATGTCTACTCCTAATTTTATGTTCCCAGTCTAGAGACACTGAGAATGGGGATCAGTGATCTCGGGTAAGACTAGCACGACTTATCTACTTGTATGCAGATGCAAGGTAAAGACCTCATGAGCTACAGACATGGAGATGTCTTAGCTAAAGTCGTGGGTGGACTTATAAGGGTATAGCTCGCACTGAACGGACCCACAAAGATACTCTATGAGGAAATCTCACAGATAGTATCATTAGAGTAGTCTCTTATAATTTGGCTATGTCTTTCCTTAGACTAGAGGTTTTCACCTAGACTGTGTTCTAGAAGACATGTTTTGATTGTATACCTTGTCTGCCTGAAACATAGAGACACATAGGTATACCTTTGGGCATGTCCTGAAAGAACATGAGCCTAGGGTGACTAGCTGAAGGAATTTGTCAAATCTCTGTGAGAGATTAGGTTATCTGTAAATTGGAGAAATCGGGATGACATTTATAGGACTCGGGAATCTATGCATAGTAAAAGAAATCATGAAATGATCTGCCTTTAGAGTTAGTAAAATTGGAGACTCCCTATTTCGTATTAAAGCTTACCCTAGACCGCAAGGGCAGATACGTTTCCTTACCCTAGGTTTTATGGGAAGGTAACCGAGACGAAAGGAAATACATACAGAAACCAAATAGATTTAATAGGATGATCTTGTCATTTACCTAGCTAGTTCTGGGGCAACAAAGCATTGCTAGTGCTCTGTGTTGTCATTAAATGGGTAGTGGCCTTGTTGGGCCCAAAGGGTATAAGGAAAAACCCTAACCTATTTCAATTGTGAACAAAAAGGTCACATTCAACGAGATTACCCATATCTCAAGAAAGAGCAAAATGATGGAGGTCTAAAGAACCACACTGGACCTCCGAAAACCACAGGAAAAGTCTTTACTCTTAGTGGTGCTGAAACTTCAAAATCTAAAAATTTAATCTAAGGTAAATGTTTCATAAGTAGAATTTCGTTACTTGTACTTTTCGACTTTGGTGTGACCCGTTCGTTTATACCGCAGTTGTGTGTGGAGAAATTTAAATTTCATGTGTCCTCCTTGAGTAATGATCTTGTGGTAGAAACCCAATTAGTGGGTATGTTTTGATTCTGATGTATGTTTAATTTTCTGATAGAAAATTTTGTGTTGATCTAATCTGTTTGTTCATTAGCCAAATTAATGTTATTTTAGATATAAATTGGTTAGCTTCTGATAAATTGTTTTAAATGATTGATGTTTGGTAATCCTGGGATGAATAATAATGAGATGTCTATCTCTGCCAACCGAATTTTGTAGTCTTGAAGAGGAAAGATGAAGTATATATAATTTAGAATGAGCAACTTTGGTGTTTAGCAACTTTGGTGTTTACGTTGAAAATTTAGAGACACTACCTGTATGATTCTTATTTTGAGGTTTTTGGAATCAAATATGTGGTAGCGGTTGCTTTAAGTAGAAACTCTTTGATGATGTCTGCATTAATGATTAGAGGAATGGATCTGTTAAAACAATTCAGAGATCTTAGTTTAATGTGTGAAACTACACCTGTGAGTATTAAGTAAGTTAGGAGCTTTTCAATTTTCTAATGAATTTTTTTGAAGGAAATAAGAAGTAGGCAAAGATCTTATCTTTTCTTAAAAACCATGATAGGAAATATATCCAATAGAAAGGAATAGTGAATTTAAGAAGATGATATATTGAGATTATAAGATTTCATCTTAGATTTACATTCAGATTTTGGGGAAAGTTTACATAGCACTCTAGTTGAAACCGAGTAAAGCTTAACATCCTCACTGGACAAACTGGAAATTGAGTTTCCCGAATTTAGCAAATTTCGAGGACGAAATTTTTTGAAGGAGGGGAAAAGTGTAACACCCCAAAATATCCAAAGTTATAATCAAATATTTATGCAAGTCTTAGGTTATGGAAAAATTAATGGACTATATTTGAATTATTTGGGTAAAATGTTAATTAGAGGCATTACAAAAATGTTTGAAGAAAAATGATGTATGGAACCTTACCGTAAATTGGAAATGACAAAAATGACCTTGAGGATAAAAGGACGATAATGCCCTTGGATATTTTGAGAATTACAAAAGTGCCCGTAGATATTTTAGAAAGATATTTTAAGATGCAAAATTACATAAATGCCCTTGGATATTTTGAAAATGACAAGAACACCTTTAGATATTTATAGTAGATATGACAATTATGCCCCTAGGATGAAGGATGAATTTACCATAATACCCTTCAGGCTAGAAATGATCAAATATTCTTAGGAATTCTGTGAGAACCTGATGAAATTACAAGAATACTCTTAGATAGCAGATTATTAAGATATTTTGTGAGAAGGCACCTTAGAATAAAATTTTTATGAAATTTACAAAGTGACAACGTTGAGGTCTTAAAGAAAAATTGCATTCTTTCCCCTAAGCTTGCAAGTCCACGTGAATAAATGAAGTAGAAGGGGCAAGAACTTTCAAGATAAGCCACTTGTAAAGGGAGCCATGGGATGGAAACAAGTGTCAAGACACTTGTATAGTGTAGGATTAGCTTAAGAAGATTTTTTGAAGCAAATCTTCTCTTGTCTCCTTTGGCGTGGACAGCTCTAGACATTATTTCAACAATCCCAACGGTCAAAAGTTAGATATATGGGATAGTAGTGTACCTTTAAAATTATAAAGAGATCCAACGGTTAACGAATCCAGAATTAGTATTTTACTAAAACGGGTATTGGAATAAACCTAAGAATGAAAGGAAAACATAAAAATCTTCCTTGGCAAGCTATACTACGAAAATACAAGAAGGAAGGAGAATGATTTAGAATCTTCAAGAAATAGGACACTTGGATGGAGGAAAAATCAATAGCCTTTAAGATGTAGCCACTTGGAAAGCAAGGTCATAATGACCTAGGAGATTTTTTGGTAGAAAGGCATTTTAAAATCATTTGGCCAACCCTATATAAAGGGGAAGGGGACCGAAAATACCAAGCCTTTCT
>PYAF01006281.1:0-10721 GCA_007407185.1 Glycine tomentella | reverse complement strand
ACGCTCCAGGCGTGGCATCCAGAATTTGGCTATGTACCCCCGGTAGTACATAGGCTTCCAGAATTTGGCTATGTACCCCCGGTAGTACATAGGCTTGTTGGCGCAGTACCTTCTGTTCTGCTTAATCTCTGCGATGAATCCCCTTTCTGATCGCGCGGGGTCTGGCGTCAACCGCGCCATGCCTTAGGGTTATCACATTAACAATAACACGTTAACATCGATTTTTGTAAAAAAGATAAAAATCGATGTTAATAGTAACACGTTAACATCAATTTTTCTTAAAAAAGTTAAAAATCGATGTTAACAATAACACATTAACATCAGTTTTCAAAAAACCGATGTTAACAAGAACATGTTAACATCGGTTTTAAGAAAACTGATGTTAATGTAACGATGTTAAATGTAATATTTCTAGTAGTGGATATATCTTATAAGTTTGCCTTCAACTTTTAAATTTCTTTTTGTTTGTGAAAAATATTATGAACACACTTCAATTAACCAAGAGGGGGGGTGAATTGGTTAAGACTACCTTTAAAAACTTTTCTTGAAAACAATTTGAGAAATGTAAAACTTGGATTGTATCACTCAATCACCCTTGATCAAAAATAGATTTTTCTTTCAATCTAATATCACCTTGAAATGCATGTAATGACTGAAATGTTTCTTATTGATTTGTATATTGATTTCCAAACAATTGTTATGAAAGATATACAAATAGAGAAACAATTACACAACAATTTATACTAGTTCACCTCACAAACATGGAGACTACATCTAGTGTCTTCTAACCAATACTGGGTTAGAGTTTTTACTATATCAAATTATTCTTGTACAAGCACAGTAAGTGACAATCTCTATCAACACTAGACAAAGATCCTTAACTCTAAAACCCTATTAGAATACAAGTCACAAAGATCTTGAGAAACCTACTCAAATCTTCAAACCTAGAGAACCTTTCTCTAGAATGCTTTACAAGGAATCAATTTGAAATATTACAACACAACAAAACAAAACACTTAGAAAATCTAAAAAGAGTGATTCAAGATAAACACTACCTATGATCCTTCATGTATGAATGAATGAAAATGAAATGAGATTACCACACAATCTAGGTAGTATGAATTCTATTGCTCATAATCAATATCTTGAAAACTTCTTTTCTTTAGCACATCTTTTCTAAAAGTCAAAAGTCTTGATCTTTACAAGATGTGTTAATCACTAGAAATCAGTTTCTTGAACATTTAGAAAGCTTGGTTTCACTTTGGTAAGTCACTCAGGTGTATTTAATAATTCGCACTAGTTTTATTTATAAAGTAATGACTTACAAAGGCTTTTAAAAAATTGATTTGACTGACAATAATCGATTAATCCGCTAGTGTAATCGATTATTTGCCAAATGTAATCTATTAAAATAACTAAATAATCGATTAAATTGTTCCTTAGCAATCTGGAAAAAGATTACGAACAGAATAATCAAGTATTTCGTAATGTAATCGATTAAAGCAGAAAAACACAGTTTTATAAAAAGCCCATGTAATCGATTACAATAAACGGTAATTGATTAAAGCCGAAGTGTATGATTTTCCAAAATACATTATGTAATCGATTAACTCAATCTTCTAATGGATTAAAGTGTTCTTCATGGCTTTTCCAAATTTAGAACAAAAGCATTTAATAGATTAAAACACTGTGTAATCAATTAAAATAGTAAGTTTTCATTTTCCAAAAACATAGCCATGAGAATCTGTTTTCCTTTGAAATCATTTAGTAGCTTTCAAGTTTTAATAGCACCTATGCATGCAGTTCAATGAGACATGCAAATGGCAATGCAAGGATCACAAAACAATGTACTTGAATCAAAATTAAACATATTGCACATGTCTTCATACTTGATTGGGCATGATAAAGCAAAAAAATATCTTTAAGCTAATCATCAAGCTTCTTCTTCATTCTTGCTTTGATTCTTCTTGCAACTTCCCCCATTTCCAACAATTTCCCCCTTTTTGGCTTTGAGCATGCCAAATATTAACTGTCCAATTGTTTGATATTTGATTTCTCTTAAGGAATGAATGATAGAGGAATTATTCTTGATATTCTGAAATTTGAATCAGCTTTTGCAAGAGCAAGTTTTAAGTATCTAATGCTTTAATTTTGCTCCCCCTAACTTGTATGATTCCGTATAAATATACAGAGCAAACAACTAGAGCATATGATCATCATAAAATATTTCCCATTTAAAAAACAGTTATATCTTATTTATCTCCCCCTATGTTCCCTATCTCTATGACAGTTGTTTCTCCCCCTATTTGGCTTATCAAAGACAAAAATAATGGGCAAAGAGAGAATATAAAGAGGAGAAAGTAGAACTTATAATAATGAAAAGATGATGCAGTACATTGAAGTTGAAAATAACAAGCATTAACCAAACCATAACATACTCAGCAATAGAAAGAAAGCATAAACAACATAAGCAATTTAAACTAGTTTGCCAACATCATCAATAAGAAGCCTAGCTTCTATTTTCTCTAATCTAGACTTCATCTCTTCCATAGATGAATTTGTCTCAACCCTGTGCTCATGGTACAGAGACAATAAAGCATCCATCTTCTGAATCATTAAAGATTCAAAGGGGTTGTAGGATTGTTGAGCAAGGCCTTCAACTTCTTATTCCTCATCTCCGTCATCCTCAGCACCAGCAGGAGAAACTTGTTGTCTAGCCATCTGCCATCCATAAGAGTATTCAGCATTCCAAGATTGTTGAAGTGCTTCTCCTTGATGAGACTGTTGCTGAAATTAGTGTTGTCAACCACCTAATTGGAGACATCTATGTTGAAATAATCAATGAATATAGACACAAGAATAGCATATGGAAAAGGATAGTTCACCAATCTCTTAGATTTCAGCATGGTTTCCTCAAGGATGAGGATCCAGTTCATCTGAATGAAGTTTTTCATGTCATACACAAGTTGTATGTCATCATCTGTGGCTTGTGCATGATTGGTGGACCTAGGGGTCAAGATGTAGGTGATTATGTAATGAAGAAGTCTATCCTCACGAGTCATTGGACCAGTACTGAGCCTCCATTTCAGCCTCATTTGAGGGTTAAGCAGCATACCTCTATAGGTTTCAACTCTGTTGTAACCCTCAGCCTCTTCCTCAAATTTCCTTTCACCAACAATGGAAATGCCAACAACTTCTTGCTAGACCTCAAGAGTGATTTCCATGACCAACCCATTATCTTGAGAAAGGATAGTCCCATCCATGGAGGCTTTAGCATAGGTGTAAAACACCTTCACAAGTTTAGGGTAAAAGGTACCCTTCATCTCAACAAATTTCTTCAATCCCTGAACTTTAATCAAAGCAGGGAATTTAAAACCTTTTTTGGTGAACCATGCAAGGTCAAGGTGTTTGGGAGGGCAGATAAGCTTGGTAGCATTAAAATGTAGGCAGTTAATCTTATCACGCTCACCTGAGAAGCAATGATCTAACCTACTCACTCTGTGGTTGGAAGTTTCAGCAGCCTTCCTCTTAGAGGTTTTTGATCTCTTGGGAGCAGACATGGTGAATACAAGGAGTAGGAAAATAAAAAGCATAGAAACTAGACTCTGAAGAAGAGAAGCAGAGAAATACAACAAGGCTAGATGTAAGAAGATAGTGGTGTGATTTGTCCATAGATCAAGGCTGTATATATAGACAATTTTGGGCTCCAAAGTTTGAAATTTGAAAGTATAACTGTCATTTCGAATTTACCCACTAACATAAAAGCTCAAAAAATTCAAATTTTTGAATTAGGTGGCAGTTGGGCAGTTACAAATTCCAAAAAATCTTTAAGATTTTGTAGTAACTTCATGAATAATTGATTACGAGCTTAAGTAATTGATTATTTCCTAAGAAAAACAGGTTTCGCAGAAGGCTGTAATCGATTAACGCGAGGTGTAATCGATTAAACCAATGAGAGTTCCATTTCAGGTAGATAAAGTGTAATCGATTACGAACTGTGGTAATTGATTATTCCAGACAAAAGTGATTTTTCAGAAGATTTTTCAACTTATGTAATTGATTAATTCTATACTGTAATCGATTATTCCAATGAACATTAATTTTAAAAAAATTGAATGAAGAATAATCGATTATTTCACTTTTGTAATTGATTACATAAGCACAAAATTCATTCTAAACAGCTTTTAAAGCCTATTTAATCGATTATCCCGAGACTTTATCAGTATGAACAGTAATTATGCAGCATTTTTTGAATTGATTGCATTTGAAATGAATGACAATTATATAGTTCATTTTCATGTAGATAATCAGATTAACATCATGCTAACACACACTAGATTCATCTAGAATTCCTAGCATGTTTCTAAGTAAATAGAATTTATGTCTTGCTAAGGTCAATGTCTTTTAGTTCAATTTGTAAAACAAATGCCATTGTATATCAAAGATTTCTTAAAGAGGATCTAGTAGAAACTCCCTTTGATACTTCCTCTATGATATTGTCAAGAGAAAGATCGTTAGTGATTCTCCAATCTTGTTGCTTTTGAATGGGTGTTGGATGCTCCACATTGTCATTTGAACCAAGCTTTATCTTTTCAATAAACTACATAGCATCTTCCAATTTTCCTGCATCATTATCACGTACTTTTTCCTCCTTGGAGGTGTTAGACTCATCACATGTTACATGCACTGATTCTTCTACACATAAAGTTCTTTTATTAAAGATTCTATATGCTTTGCTTTGTAAAGAATAACCAAGAAAAATACCTTCATCAACTTTAGCATCAAATTTGTCAAGTGATTATTTGCCATTATTTAAAGCAAAACATTTCCAGCCAAATGCTCTTAAATGTGAAATGTTTGGCTTTCTTCCTTTGTATAGCTCATAAGGTGTTTTCTTCAAAAGAGGACTTATAAGAAGTCTATTCAAAGTGTAGCAAACAATGTTCACTGCATTAGCCCAAAAATGTTTTGGCAAATTTGTTTCATTAAGAAGAGTTCTAGCACACTCTTCAAGGGATCTGTTTTTCCTTTCCACAACATCATTTGTTGGATATAGGGGGAGCATCATGAAGAATGCAAGAATTTGATTCAAGATTGGTTTTGAGCTTTCAACATGCTTGGATGCCTTGAAGTGTTGTAATTGATTCAAGTGTAAGAGAAAGGCTAATCTAGTGATCCATGTTTTGCATTCATCCATTCATTCATTAACCTAAATGATTTTCATAAAAATAACAAAGCTTTTATAATTTGGTTAAGGTTTTAATCTGATTGAAAGGCTTTTGGAAAAATGTTATTTTCACTGGTTTAATCGGTTACTTTACTGAGATAATCGATTATTATGTTCTTCGTTCAATCTGGAAAATCTTTATGAAAATTGTAATCGATTACCCATCGGAATAATCGATTATTTGGCCTTTGTTTATAACAAAACTGCTTTGTTAATGATTTTAATCGATTACTTAAGTGTTGTAATCGATTACATAGTTAATCATGATTTTAATCCTTGTTGTGATAGCCGATTACCACACATTGTAATGATTACATAGACTATTTGAGAAAAATCACTTTCTTGTCTTAATTGATTACCAAAGATTGTAATCAATTACACAGTTCATTGTGAAAATATAGGACTTCTGCTTTAATCGATTACCAAATATTGTAATCGATTACATAGCGCATTTTGTTATCCCGAGACTTTCTATTTTAATCGATTACAGCTCAGGATAATCGATTATTTTACTCATTGGAGAAACCCATAAACATTCTTGAACGGTTTAATCGATTACATAAGCTTTTTAATTGATTATCTTACAGTTAGTTACAAATTCTGTTATAAATAGGAGTGAAGACTTAGCTTGTTTCACAACTTGACCATTCGTATTTCTGAGTATACATAAGCCTTTTAAGCAATTCCTAAGTGATTTTCTCAGTGTTTTGACTTCTTACTTCATTCAAAACATCAATGGGTCTTTGAATGATTCTTGAGAAAAATTCTTTTCAAGATTAAAGAAAAGCATGTTTTGAGTTTGTTTTCTTCTCAACCTGATTTGGTAATTCATGTGCATTTCATTCATTGGATCATCAGGTTGTCTCTCTCCTTAATCTTTGTGTGTAGTTCTGGTTCTGAATTTCTTTGTATATTTGCTATTGTTAAGTGGGTTCTTGCTTGTATCTAGAGAAGGGTTCTCTAGTGTGAAGAACAGAGTAGTGTTCTCTAGTTCTTTTCTCTTAGAATCTAATAGTTTTTTAGATTTCTATTCTTTATCTAGGGTTGATAAAGGAAGATGTTGTAAAAGCTTGTGAGAACAGAAATTTATAATAGTGGAACTCTAATCTAGTATTGATTAGAAGAAACTGGATGTAGCTTCAAGTTGTGAAGTGAACCAGTATAAATTGCTTGTGTCTTTGATTCTATTTCTCTATCTCTCATCTTATTCATTGATTTTTGATTCTTTGATTCATATTCATTGTTTAACAAGTTCAGTTTTCATCTATTGTTTTCTTGCTGAGACATTTGATTGAGTAAAAAGATTTCTTGGTTTTGAAAGTGATAAAGATCCTAAAACTCTAATTTGATTTAGATTTTAAAATACCAAGGTTTTAACCAATTCTCCCCCCTCTTGGTTATTGTGAGTATTCCTATTATTTTCACCATTTTGTTGAGGTGTTTTGGGAGCAGAAAAATTGTGGTTTATTCCATATTCCTCATAGAATTTTTCAAAGTTTTCATTTTGGAATTCACCACCATGATCACTTCTTATTGAAACAATGTTGCAAGCTTTTTCATTTTGAATAGTCTTGGCTAATTTTCTAAATGCTATGAATGCTTCATTCTTGGTTCTTATGAACAAATTCCATGTGTATCTAGAAAAATCATCAACAATGACAAGACCATAGTAGTTACCTCCTAGGCTTATAGTTCTTGAAGGACCAAATAAATCCATATGCAATAGCTCAAGGGGTTTAATAGTTGAAACTACATTTTTGCTTTGAAAATAATTCTTTGTTTGTTTCCCCTTTTGACAAGCATCACATATTTTATCCTTCTCAAATTTGAGCTTAGGTAAGCCAATTACTAAGTATTTTCTCATAAGTTTATTCATATGATGCATGTCCAAGGGACTTGCTCTTCTATGCCCTAACCAAGTATCATTAGTTTTACTGATTAGGCAATTAGTATTGTGAATAAATGTACATATAGATGTTACCTTTCCTCTTCCCAACATGTATGACCTCACCATTTTGACTATCACGTATCAAACAACAATTATTGTTGAAGGAAACATTGAACCCTTTATCACATAATTGACTTATGCTTAGGAGGTTATGCTTTAATCCTTCAACATATAGAACATTTCTGATCATAGTTCTAATGTTGTCTCCTATGTTGCTTTCTCCAATTATTTTTCCTTTGTTATTATCACCATAACGCCCGGCCACTTGCAGGGTCAACGACTGTCCCTACATACCAACACAAGACTTTTCAGTGTGCTTTGTCCTCACTCACACACTTCCTGAGAAACTTCCCAGGAGGTCACCCATCCCAAGATTGCTCCAAGTCAAGCACGCTTAACTGTGGAGTTCTTATGTTATGGGCTACTGAAAAGTAGATGCACCTTGTTGGTATAGGTAGTACCTATTAAATCCTTTAAGTTATCCTTAATTGTACAGTCCCATACCTGCATAGCCTCTGGATCTCTCTCGTTCAGGTGTGTATTCAATTCATTCATGTATCCCTCCAGTTAGAAGCCTGCCAGGAGCCACTCCTTGTCCGTGCCTCACTGCACCGGCGATCACTCCCCGCCCTCGTCAGCGCTCGGGATGTTACATAAATGACAAATACTCCATCCTTTAGTTTTACATTTGTTAGCATGGATATGTCACCCGTCATGTGTCTAGAGCATTCGCTATCAAGATATCATAGTGATGATTTTGCTCTAAGACACACCTGTAAAATTCAAATCAAGTGGCAAAGAAAGGTACCCAATTGAGGTTGGGTCCATAGGGGTTAGATATTTTCTTTTTCTTTGGCACCCAAATGAATTCTCCATTTGGTACATAATATTTTCTAGCGAAACACTTATAAGATGTATGCCCTCTCTTCATGCAATAGTTACAAGTTAGAACTTTTGATGATTTTCCAAAGTAAGCATTTTGATTAAACTTTGAATTATAAAAACTCCTTTGATTCTTCTGTTTTGGTGGTACAAATACTGTTTTTCCAAAACGTTTTGAACCTTGTTTATAACCCAATCCAGAAGTATCTCCGGCATATTTTTGCACACTTAGTATTTTAGCTAAGTTGCATTCTCCTCTATAGAACTTTTTCAACAGATCAATTAAGTTGCTATTTTCAGAAAGTAGTAACATGTACTTTTCTCCTTGACTTCTTTTGAAATCATCAAACTCATCTTGTAACAATTTGCATTTTTCAATCTTAGAGGAGGAAGAAAGACATGTACACCCATTAGCCTTGTAATTTGAAAGAAGCTTTTCATTCTCTTCATTCAATTTACAATGCTCACTTTGCATTTCTGCTTGGTAATGTGCCATCTTAAATCTCCTTTAAGCTTATTTGATTTTGCTAACTTTTGAGTCTCACTATGCATATCATGAAATGCATCAACAATTTGATCATATTTAGAATTTACCTCAGATTCAGCATTAGAGAACTCTTCATCATCACTTAGAGTTGTTGTGAGACAAACATTTGCCTCTTCTTCATTCTCACTAGCTGATCCAGATGTTGTTGATTCATCATGTTCCCAAGCAATATATGCTTTCTTTGGCGTAGCTTCTTTTCTAATCCTCCTTTCACCTTGTTGCTTCTTTAAAAAAATAAGACAATCTGATTTGATGTGACCAGGTTTATTGTTGTTGTTGTCCTTTTTGCTATTGAACTTTGATGACTTTCAGTTTTTGTTCCTCTTCATAAACTTGCTGAACTTCTTGACTATTAGGTTTAAGTTTTCATCACTTGAATCTTCTTGTTTCTCCACACTTGATGATGCAACTTTTAAATCTATAGTCATTTGTTTTTTTATCTGCATTCTCAGAAGTGTTAATTGAGACATTTCTAGCTCATATTCAAGTAGCTTGCCGAAAAGTGCAGCCATAGACATTTTGGAGAGGTCTTTTGATTCTTTAATAACTGTAACCTTAGGTTGCCATGATCTTGTAAGACATTTCAAAATTTTGATGTTTAATCACTAGAAATCAATTTCTTGAACATTCAGAAAGCTTGGTTTCACTTTGGTAAGTCACTCAGGTGTATTGAATAATTCGTACAAGTTTTATTTATAAAGAAATAACGTACAAAGGCTTTTAAAAAACTAATTTAACTGACAATAATCGATTAACCCGCTAGTGTAATCTATTATTTTCCAAATGTAATCGATTAAAATAACTAAATAATAGATTAAATTGTTCCTCAGCAATCTAGAAAAAGATTACGAATAGAATAATTGATTATTTCGTAGATTAAAGCAGAAAAGCAGAGTTTTCTAAAAAACCTATGTAATCGATTACGATAAACGATAATCAATTAAAGCAGAAGTGTATGATTTTCCAAAATACACTATGTAATCGATGAACTTGATAAGTGCCACATTTCAGTTAATTGCATGTTTAAATATTGACACTTATTTTTTGATTTATTTCATTTAGCTTAGAAATTTCCCTAAACCTAGTTAATAAGCACCTTATACTCATGTTTTAAGTATTTCGGAAGATTAATTCAATCATGCTTTGTATTTGAATAGATTTCGTGGAATTCTAAGGCTTCCAGAAAATCAAAGCAAGCAAGGAAGGTGCATATATCAAACATGGGAAGTTCCAACAGCATTCCTGGCCCAAGAAGTCACAAAAGCCCAAAGAAACCTTCATGGTTAAGTCTCCAGTCGAGCCTCCCTAGTGCATTTTGGTCGCATAGGCCACTCCAAGTTCCAAGAAGATCAGGTTAACTCGCCCAGGCGACCAGATTATGAAGGAAACAGGCGCCTGGGCGAGTAGAGCTAAGCTGGTGGCCAAAAACTATAAATAGGCCACGGTTTGGAGAGCTTGGACATCACATTTTGGGAGTTCTTCTTCCCTTACTAGCTTAGGACTTGTTCTTAGGTGTTAGGCTCTTAAATAGTAGGTTTAAGTAGGTTAAGAAAGTGAGAGAAGTGAGGTTTAGTGTGGAAGCTCTGCCGGAGAGAAGCGAGGATGGGAACGTTCAGCAGCTTCTTCCGAGAGGAGGTTCTCTCCATGCTGGGCTAGCTTCTTAGAGATTGGATGTAATCTTCTTAACCTTATACTTCTTTTAATATTCATGCATGAGTCGTTCTATTTCTTATTGGTAGTTTCATTCTGCGCTTAATGCTTGATCCTACTTGATCACTAGTATCACGAGCTTAAATCCGAAGTGAGACTGGAAGTAATCTTAGGGTTTGAACTGAATGAAATTACTCGTTACGTTACGTTGCTAGGAATAGGGCATAATGTTTTGATTGCATAAAAGCATGCGATTACAGTTCTTAACGCTGGGGTAATTTACTTAAATATGCGAGGGATCGATATTCGGTAAAATATCCTTAGAACTTGGATGCGAGGAATCGATTCAAGGTAACCTAGTGTGCATCAATAAGAATAGACGGTGATTTATGCATGGTAAATATTAATTGAATATAGGATGTTAAGAATGATGAAATCCAATCCTGCTTTCTCATAAATATATTTTC
>PYAF01006280.1:129165-142292 GCA_007407185.1 Glycine tomentella | reverse complement strand
TGAGGTGAACCAGTATAAATCCTGTGCTCTTTCATCTACTGCATGTTAGATTAATTCTTGGTGTGATTTCTGAAATTTAATTTGGTTGTTAAGGCATTACAAGTCTTGGATTGTGTTTGAATAAAGTTTCTTTATTGATTTTTGATAAAGATCCAAAGGGCAATTAAACTCTGATATTTTAATTGGGAAAGAAATTTTTTAAATTTACCAAGGCTAACCAATTCACCCCCCTTCTTGGTTAAGTGTGGAGTGTTCCCTTATTTTACACCATCGATAAGTCTGTCAATGTTGGGTAATGGGTATGCGTCCTTGGGACATGCCTTGTTAAGATCTGTAAAGTCTGTGCACATGCGCCATTTGCCACTGGCTTTTCTAACCATGACAAGATTGGCAAGCCATGTGGAATATCTGACTTCTCTGATGAAGTTGGCTTTGAGCAATTTGTCAATTTCTTCTTTGACCGCCTTTCGCCGTTCTTCTCCCATGTTTCGCTTTTTCTGTACAATAGGCCTGTGGACATATTGCCAGTTTGTGACATATGACACTAGGGTCAATGCCAGGCATGTCGGATGGTTGCCAAGCGAACAGTGATGCATTTTTTATGGAGCACCTAAGCTAGATGCATGTACTCATGGCTAGTGAGCCCTTTGCTAAGTTGCGTACATTGTCCGGGTTTGGGCCCGAGTTGTAGTTTGACTAGCTTTTCGATTGGTTTTGGTCCTTTGTCGATATTATCATCGCATGGATCCACATCGAAGGCTTGATCATTGCGAGCTACAAATACTGTCAGTGCGGAAGAAGTAAAATTTCTATCGATATTCATTACCTGGGTGGTACCCCCTGAAGTGGTACGATGTCTGACCGACTGTCTGTTG
The DNA here is from genome assembly GCA_007407185.1 of Glycine tomentella. Taxonomy (NCBI): domain Eukaryota; kingdom Viridiplantae; phylum Streptophyta; class Magnoliopsida; order Fabales; family Fabaceae; genus Glycine; species Glycine tomentella. The sequence goes on along the minus strand of PYAF01006280.1, from coordinate 141,417 downwards.
GGAGGTTACGGTTCCACTTTAAGGCTTTCAACGTAGCACTGTCTGGCTTGTTTCTGGTCTGCTTTTACGGTGACGATTTCTTCCATCACAGTAGGAAATTTCATCTTCAAGTGAGGGGTAGAGACGATAGCCCCCAACTCGTTTAATGTCTTCCTACTTATCGGGACAAGGTAAGATGTATCAGCATCTACAATGTTATACATGATTGTGAAACTTCTGGATAGCAAACCTTGACCGAAGGTGGTCATTAGGTCGACATATCCCAGGGTGTCTACTCTCTCTCCTGCAAAGCCTAAGAGAGGTTCTGAACAAGGCTATATGGCTGATGATAAGATCTCCAGCTTCCGAAAGGTCTTCAAGTATAACACATCAGCCGAGCTGCCCTGGTCGATGAGCACCTTTGTCACCTTGAAGTTGGCAATAATGAGGGACATGACCATAGGGTCATCGTGATGAATGGGGTTGATCCCTTCAAAGTCAGCGTCCGTAAAAGTGATAGGAGGCAAACTCCACATCGGAAGATTATTGACGGAATTGATATCAATATCTCTGATGGAGTACAGGTGCCTTTTCCTAGACTGACTGGACGATCTTCCATAGGAGAAGCCCCCTGCTATAGTGTAGATTACATCGTGAATGTGTTGATTGGGATCTTCTCCTTGTTGACGAAGGGGTTGACGTTCGCATCCAGGTTGCGGTGGTCTTTGCCTCCCTCTGTCTTCTGCATCATCTATGCGCCTGTTGTTGTTTCTGAAGCGATCTTCTCGTCGCTCCTCTTGTCTATGTACTGGAGGGGGATTATCAGGTCTTTTTACAAAACTTGATAAGTGCCCTGCTTGGATAAGTTCTTCAATCTTATCCTTTAAGGTGACGCAATCCTCAGTACTGTGACCAGTGCCGCGATGATACCTGTAATACTTGTTAGGGTGTTCTCCTATTTTTGAAGGAACGGGTAATGTTACCTGGAATTCAGTATTGAATGCTTATCCATGATCATAGGGGAGTGTATCTCTCGAACCTTGGTCCTTTGGGGATAAGCTGTGGCTTATATGGCCTGTGCTTCTTATTATTCCTCCAGGTGTCGACAGGTACTTCGTGTTTCTCGCGCTTTTGTCCTACCTGTTGAACTTCATTGCGGAATTGTGACATTTCTTCCATTTGAATATAACCTTTGGCTCTTTCGCGTATTTCATCCATGCTAGAAGGAAGTTTCTTGCATAGACTATCCACGAATTTACCAGGTCATAGGGCTAGCATCATGGAATGTAGCGCTACCTTAGGATTGAGGTTTCTGATCTGAGAGGCGACATGCGAAAACCGTTCCATGAACTTACGGAGAGATTCATTTTATGAGTCTAGCTGGTAGCATACTGTGCACTGAACTTTTCGACAAGGATGTCGAAGCTGTCAATGGACTGCTCGGGAGATCACCATACCATGTTAGCGCAGCCCCTTTAAAGATGTAGGGAATACGCGACACAATATGGCGTCGTTGTTGGTGTAGAGATTTGCCTGCGAAAAGAAGGCATCGAGGTGTTCGTCCGGATCAGTGGTTTCGTCATACCTCTCTAAGTGCAGAGGTTTCCAACCGAAATGGATGTCGACTTCCATGATACGGTCGACAAGCGGATTGCGGCGAGTATTGTATCTCTCCCTTCGATATCCCTGCATTAAACTGCATATACCTGGAGAGTCGACAGTTTGTCGAGGTTGCGAGGGTTGTTGAGGATGTGACTAGCCTTGTGTCTGTTCTTCTCTAGTAGTGTGAGTGCATTCGTCCTCCCGAGGATGTCTCGCTCGGGCTTCATCGCGATCAGCTTTCAATCTTTGAATTTCTTCCTGGTATTTGCGTTCCATCTCCGCCATGCGGTTCTGGAGTTGCAGTATGGTATCGGCATTCGTCATGGTAGTTTGTGGAGGGTTAGACGCATCGACAGGAGTGTCGCGTCTAACGCTGGAGCGTGTACTGACCATGGACGTACGCTGATGAGTGATTTGCTTGAGGCCGCAGGGTAAGTTTTACCTGGGCCCCACGGTAGGCGACAAGTGTTCTTACCAAAATCTGAAAATTCCACGTGTGGGCTTGATGTGGCCTTGGTGGACTCCAAATTCTGTGACGCCGGAGTATAGGTAGGCTTTGCTCAGAGGAGGGACCTACAAAACAATGGAAAAACACTCTGACGCTCAAGTAAGTACATTAAATTTATAAGGGTGACCAAGTGTGAGAACTTGATCTAAGATGTAGAGAATAAAAGACTTGAGTAATGCATTCAAGTGTATATGAAAGAGAGGTATTCTATGTGAATACTCAATGAGAATGAGATGTATAGGAGTGTGTAGAGAGAACCTGAACGGTTGTATTTATAGCGTGGAGTGGGCCTTGGGCCATTGCTTATAGATAATCTGTTGAGAAGATAATAATAACAGATAATAGCAAGCAGTTATCTTAATTTGAATAGGAGATAATGTGTACCTTATTGATATATTGTTACTTGTAGATAAGTAACAATTAGTAGATAACTTGTTGAGATATTGTATGATAAGATAAGGTGGTTACACCTATTTGAATATCCTGTCATATAGATAGGCAATTAATAAGGAGAGAATATTGCTGATGTCCGCGCTCCTGTAGAGGGTTGATGTCTGTGCTCTTGTAGTGATATTGACAAGGAGCCTGGACATTATGTCCGGGCTGGCACTTGGAGGCTGAATAAGCGTCTATTAATGAGATAATGCTGACATGGAGGGTGGCCACGTGTACATTGACATTTATGAGGTGGCCACGTGTCATTTTACTATTTTGGACTGTACAGATATGCATAAAACGTGAGCTTAGTTGCTAAAAAGATAAGAGATAAGATTAACTGATAAGATTAGCAATAACTTAATCCTAAGAAGATAAGGTGAGTGGACCACCTTATGTGATTTTGATTTAGTCAATCAAAATAAACCAACAGAATGAACATAAACCTAGGATTAGTCATATAGTTGATCCAAATGATCAAAAGTTGTAGAAATACCTCGTTTCACAATAAAATCAAATACCCTAATTGTGGAGATTAAAAAATGTGTTTACTGAATACATACCCAGGATACTAGTATGATACGAGAGGGACATCAATGTGCTCAATTTTGAAAAGTATTAGAGATGAGGGACCAAGCTGAATTCTTCCCATTTAGAAATTCCCCATACCAAATCACCTTTCTTGTATTCTGGATGTTAATCTAGATGTCCAGATTCTATGACTTTCGACACTCCATAACCTGTTAATGGCTGCATTTACATAACGGTTAGTAACTATATAAGTTTATGATAAAAAAATTGTTTTTCCAATACTACACTAAAAACATTTTTTAAGTGACGTCAATTAAGTTTGTTCCGTTCCTCAAAAACGGAGAGCCAGCAATATGCCAGAAATCAATGTAGGATCAAACTCTCTCTCTCTGAAGGTGCTTATGAAGATTAAAGTAACTCCAGAAAGAAGATCACAACACAAATGAACCACAAATTGGACGTGGGGTGTGTGCACTGTGAGAATGGAAAAAGAGAGAGTAACAGTGTGTATGTACCTTGTACCTTTGGTGTGAATGGCTATTTATGCTTATTGACCTGTGGAAAAATAAAGAAACTATTCCTATTCTTGATCACGATCTTCTGAAAGATGAGCAAATATCCTGGATATTTGATGCAAAATAACCTTCTGTATCTTCTTTGATTCTGTAAATATTTAGGATTTCAATCTTCTTTAATCTTTCCCTAAATAACTTGTTTTTAACTTCCTTGGGCCTTTTGGCCTTTTGGCCCAATATAAAAGATCCATAACAGTTGCCCCTCTTCTCAGTTATTGAGTAATCTGAATGACCGAGATGAATATATTGCTCTTTTACTCCCATAGCCGAGATAATTATTTCAGATAAGTTGGCCTAAGTGATATCCTTCCGATGCGTCATATATGGCCTTCTGTTCCTTTACGAGCCGACCTCATTTCCCGATTTCAGCCGAGATACTTGAAATGCCTATTTTTTGCTAGACCGACCTCCTCTTTTAGCTTCAAATTCCAATGAAAGGCTGAATTCTTATTGTCGCTTGGACATGTGAAAAGACGCGCCTCCCTCGCATTTAATGTTGTCATTTCTTTGCACGTTCCAATCATGACTATCTTTTGTTATTTGTCTATTTTGCCCCTGTCTCTTGGTTATTAGCCATAATTGCCCTAGCAATCAAGCACGTCTGTCAGTTATTGTTTTTTAATTTCAAATTTCGACGATTACCCTTCTCCAATTTCGTGGGCTGCGATTATTTTCCACTTTATATCCTATATATTGTCATTTCCTTCCACCATCTCAAAGCTTCTGTCTCATTTCTGTTGCGTGCTCTTGCTCTGATATTCTACTTCCTGCCTTCGCATTTCTGTGCTTCTTCCTTTTCTTCTTCAAAACACACTTCTTCACTCCAGGTATTTTCCTCTATCCTTTCACTTCGTGATTCTACATTACTCTTTTTCTTCTTCTATCCTTTTTATTTTATCCTTGGTGATACCCATTCCTTCTGGGAATTCCCTTTCTGGGTTTCTACCTTTTTCTTATCTCATTCATCTGTTCATCTTCATCCCTGGTTCCTCTTTTCAATAATCTCTCAAATCTCATAATGGTGAAACTTACCCCTGAGGAAGAGGCTCTTATTACTGAAAGAGTCTCTCCTGGTGTAGCTTTTTGGTTTTTTGGTAAACCCCTCAGTGAGGAGGACAAGACAAAACGCTTCCTTCGAAACCCTAGTGGTGTCTCCAAATCCTCAAAAAATCCTTCAGTTGACAAACTGCCTCCTTCTAAAGCCATAACAAATCCCTCTAGGATTGGAACAGGTTCTAGTATTAGGTCTACCAAGGAGTCTAGAGGTCGTATTCCCCCCTCAAAAAATGTTAAGGTTTCTTCAAAGATTATGCAGAATTCTGGTACAAAATCCACTAAGGGAACTAGGGTTCATACTGTGGCTCCTTCCGATCTTCCCCCGAGATCTTGCCCTTCAGAATCTCCTTCTGAAATCTGGTTTGAACCGTGCACAAGGTGCATGGACAAGTTTTTTGTATCTAGCCAGCTCAGGCTTTGATAAGGACGCCGAGGACGTGCTAGATGCGTGCCGGCATAATCCTGTAGCCGTCATTCCTCCATTGCCTCCGCCTAGAGCCGAGATGCCACCTAAAGTATCTCGGCGCCGGCCGACATCTTCCGATTTGCTGACAATCCTGCAGGTACCTTTTGCTGATTATTCTCTTTTTCCTTTTATCGTAGGTCATCATGGAAATCCCTTCTGTAGAAATTGTCGAGGAGTCTCGGTCAAGCGGTTCACACGCCGGCAACCCATCTCCCGATCTGATAGCCCAGTTTCCTTGGGTGACATTCGAGGTTCTCAACACCTCGTCATCTATGAGTCCGGAGGGCATAGCCGCCCTCCCTGTAGGGAATCAGGAAGGATTCTCAATTCGCCATCCCGGCCCTCATGTTCCAATCTGCTCGAGTACCGGGCAGGGCGAGTCTAGTTTCTTCTTCTTCTGTACCGATGTGGTTACCCGTCTGGGTATTCGTTTCCCACTTTCCGAGTTTGAAATGAAACTCTTAAAACACCTTTCCCTAGCTCCTTCACAACTTCATCCAAACGGTTGGGCCTTCATCAAATCCTTCGAGGATTTGTGTGTTAACTTAGGAATTCCCAGTACAGTCCTTGTCTTTATGTATTACTTTTCTGCTCAGACCAGCGGCTCAGGCCGAGAGCCCTCAAACCGAAAGGGGTGGACTTCCTTAAGGAGTCGCCCCAAACGCAAACTTTTTCCCCTTTTTGCTGATTCTTTCAAGAGATTTAAAAATAATTATTTTAAGGATAATGCCAAACCTGGCGAATAGCCTTTCTTTTTGCAAGGGTCGGAATCTGCCGGGGTAAAGTGGAAGTTTCCACTTTACTGGTCCCGTGCCCATCATGAATTCCACCCCTCCTTTTACCATCGTGATGAGACCGGGTTGTCGGATGAAGATGCTTATTCGGTCATCCAAATTGATGCCTTCCGAGAGAGTCAGGGTTTATGTGAAATTCCCTCGGCTCTTCCTGACTGTTAGTCAAATTTATAGTATGTATTTCTTTATTTTCTTCTATTATCGGCACTTACTATTTTGCTTTGTCTTGCTTTATTTTGCTTTGCTTTATTTTCTTCTTTATTTTGCTTTATTTATAGTGATGGTCGTTCCCATCTCCACTATCCCGGCCACAGTCGCCCCTCCTGCAGAAGTCTCGGCTCCTTCCCGCCCGGCTCCGGCAGCTGGTCCTTCGGCAGCCGAGTACACTTCCGTCGTGCCTCCGACGTTTCGAAGCTGGAGCTCGGCCATCTATGGGAGCGGGGGGTCGACGCTTTATTCCCCTTCATCCAGGCCCCCAAGCGGTTTGCCGACTCCTCTCGATTTTCAGATGAGGATGTCCGTCTGCTTCAACAGATGCAGCTGCATGCCCTCCAGACAGCCTCCTTGGTTGACTGCCTTGTTGTCACCAAGGAACGGTGTCACACATATAAGGCAGAGCTTGCGGTTGCCGGCACCAGGCTTCAAAGGGCCGAGGATGGGTTGACTGCTGCTCGAGGACAGGCCGAGCAAGATCGAGCAGAGTTCGAGCGGGATCTTCGGGCGTCCCAATTCGAGACCGAGCAAGCCCTTGCTAAAGCCGCCCTTCTGGCCCAAAATCTGAATGAAGTGAAAACCTTGTTTGAGGGTGCCGAGGCCGAGGCAAGGGATGCTAAGTCCAAGCTCCTGGTGGCCGAGAACGATGTGGCTGACTTGCAGGACTCGCTGTCTTCGGCGGCAGAGGACTCTTTCAACAACGCCATCGCCCAGATTTAATGCCTTAACCCTGGGATTGCTCTAAACACTGAGGGGTTACACTTCCAATCTTTTGTCCGAGATGGAGCTGTTGTCCCTTATTTTGAACAAGAGGATTCCATTGTTGAGGCCGAGGATCTTCCGGAGATCGGTGCTGAAGGGAGCTCGGCTCCAGGGGGCGGTGCTTAAAGGGCCGGGATGCCGGTTTTAATATGTAATTTTTATTTTTATTCTGAACAATTTCTGTGTTCCTTTAAACAATTATATCTTCGGAAAATATATATTTATTTCCCATATTCTTGTCGAAAAAAATTTCTAAGTATGCACATTTGAATATTTGTTTGGCTCCAACGGCCAAGCATGATATCGGCCGATTTACACGAGGTATCTCGATTTTTTGCTTATTCCAAGTTATCGTTAGTGTATCACAGCCGCTTTGGACCGTGCCGACCTGATCAGGGTTGGAAAACACCTCGGATCCGCATGGAACGATATAAATATTGCTCAACGAGCTTTAGTTAATGTATAACATAGATATCGAAGTATATTTCAAAAGAAACTGTCAATTCTTGACTTATTTATTCATAAATATCAACTTCATTCGTTTCTATGATTCCGATGAAAGAGATTACATGAAGTGGAGGTGTCTAAGCCGTTGGCCGCCACTTTTCTCAATTAACGGAAAACACATAAAAACAATCAACTATAATATGTCTTCAACTTGTCAGCATTCCATGTACGTTTGATTGCCTTCTTATCCAATGTCTCCAGTATATATGCCCCATGGCCGAGATCCTGAGCAACTCGGTATGGCCCTTCCCAGTTAGCCGCCAGCTTTCCATCCTGAGCATTCTTATTGCCGATGTCTGCTCTTCTCAAGACCAGATCGCCTTTTTCGAAGGATCTCGGTCTGATCTTCTTGTTGAATCTCCTGGCAACCAACTGCTTTGCGGCTACGTCTCGGATATGTGCTTGAGCTCGGGTTTCGTCTATCAATTCCAGCTCGGTGATCAACGTCGCATTATTAACTTCCTCTCCTTCCTTGAGTATCTTCATTCTTCTCCAGGAGGGTTGTCCGATCTCAACCGGGATCATCGCTTCGCACCCGTATGTCATTCTAAATGGTGTTTCTTGAGTAGATGTTTGGACAGTGGTCCTATACGCCCGTAGAACATAGTATAGTTGCTCCACCCAACTGCCTCCGGCGTCATACATCCTTTTTCTGAGTCCCTCTAAAATAACTTTGTTGGCAGCTTCGGCCTGGCCATTAGACTGTGGGTGTTCGACGGACGCGAAATGGTGCTTGACATAAAAGTCGGCCATCATCTCTCTGAACTTCTTATCAGTGAATTGAGTCCCGTTATCTGTGACGATTTCGGCCGGGATCCCGAATCGAGATATAATGTTCCTTTCGAAAAATTTCTGGATTCGGGCCGAGGTAATGGTGGCTAACGGCTCGGCTTCTATCCACTTTGTGAAATAGTCAACTGCTACAATGAGCCATTTCAGTTGACCCTCGGCGGCTTTGAAAGGACCCAACAGATCCATCCCCTATTTGTAGAAAGGCCAGGGAGAGGTGATAGTTGTTAGCTCGGACGGGGGGGACCATATTATCTTAGCGTGCTTTTGACAACTTTCGCATTTCTTCACGTGATCCTGGGCATCTGCCTTCATAGTCGGCCAAAAGTATCCGGCCCGAATAGCTTTCACTGCCAATGCCTTAGCCCCCATGTGTTGGCCGTTGATGCCCTCATGTATCTCGACCAAGATATATTCTGCTCGGTCAGGTCCAACACAAAGCAACATGGGGGTGTGTGGACCCTTGCGATACAGCTCGCCCTCCAGGGTAGTATATAGAACAGCATCTCGAATCAACTTTTTGGCCTCGACGTCATCATCTGGGATTATTCCCTACTCCAGGTATCTAATAATAGGCTGCCTCCAGTCGGATTCGATCGATATCATCATTACGCAAGTGGGATAAGCCAGCTCCTGCTGGACGACTATTCTGTGGTTGTCTGTGCCCTTGGTGCTTGCCAGCTTGGATAATATATCAGCCCTCACATTTTCTTCTCGGGGAATATGGGAGATGGTGACTTCATCAAACTCGGAAATGATCTCCCTGACCCTAGCCAAGTACTTGATCAATAAGGGTCCCTTGGCCTGATATCTACCTTCAATCTGAGCTGCTACGAGCTGTGAATCTGTGAAAACTTTCACCTTCTGGGCTCCTTGCTCCTTGGCCGAGATCAGTCCGGCTATCAAGGCCTCATACTCGGCCTGGTTATTTGATGTTGGGAAATTGAGCCGCAGAGACTGCTCTATCGATGTTCCCTGAGGATTTTCTACTATGATTCCTGCTCCGCTCCCCTTTGTGTTGGACGATCCGTCCACAAGGAGGGTCCACACTTCCTCTTTGGCCGAAGTCGATGGGGTGAGTTCGACCAAGAAGTCGGCCAAAGCTTGGGCTTTGATAGCATGTCGGGCCTCGTATTTTAAATCAAACTCGGATAGTTGTATTGCCCAGTTCATCATTCTTCCTGCTAAGTCCGGTTTGTGAAGAACTTGTCGGATCGGCTGGTCGGTACGTACTGTAATAGTGTGACCCTGGAAATATGGACGCAGCCTTTTAGCCGCCACTAAAAGTGCAAAAGCTACCTTTTCCAACTTCTGATACCTCAACTCCGAGCACTTCAAAGCTCGGCTTATGAAATATACAGGTAGCTAAGTCTTGCCGGTCTCCCTAACTAACACGGCACTTACCACCTCCTCGCCCACAGACAAGTATAGAATAAGTGTTTCATCGGGCTCCGGTTTAGACAACACCGGCGGTGAGGAAAGACACCTCTTGATCTCCTGAAAGGCGGCCTCACATTCCAGACTCCATCCAATTCGGGCTTCCTTCTTTAGCAACCGGAAAAAGGGGAGGGCCTTCTCTGCTGACTTGGGGAGAAATCTTGTCAATGCTGCCAGCCTACCAGTCAGCTGCTGTACCTCCTTTTTAGTGGTCGGGAACTTCATGTTCAGGACTGCTTCACACTTGTCCGGGTTAACTTCAATACCTCTATGAGTCAACATGAAGCCCAGGAATTTCCCCGCCGTCACTCCAAAGGCACATTTGAGCGGGTTTAGCCGGATGTTATTTTCCTTTAATCTGCGAAAAGTCTCCTGCAGATCTCGAACATGATCGCCATCTGAGGCTGTCTTAACAATCATATCATCAATGTACACCTCTATATTTCGGCCGAGCTGCTGGGCGAAAACCTTGTTCATCATGCGTTGGTAAGTGGCTCCGGCGTTCTTCAAGCCAAAGGGCATCACATTATAACAATAATTGGCCTCTCCTCCCCTAAAGGCCGTCTTCTCCCGATCTCCTGGATACATCGGAATTTGATTGTACCCAGAATATGCATCCATGAAAGACAGCAACTTGTATCCGACAGAGTTGTCCACAAGCTGGTCAATGCTCTGCAGTGGATAAGAATCTTTGGGACACACTTTATTGACATCTGTGTAATCAACACATACTCGCCATTTGCCGTTGGGCTTCTTAACCATCACCACATTGGATAGCCAGGTAGTATACTGGATTTCTTGTATGAAACCAGCATCCAACAGTTCTCGGATATGCTTCTCTAGAGCCTGCTTCCGATCGAGGCCGAGGTTCCTTTTCTTTTGAGCCACTGGTTTTGCATCAGGGTACATGGATAATCTGTGGCAGCAAAATGCAGGATCTATCCCAGGAATTTCTGAAGCTTTCCACGCAAAAATATCTCGGTTATCTCTGAGACATTCTATCAACTCGGTTCGTGCAGCTGGATCAGTTATCATCCCAATCTTAGTGACTTGGGTGGCCTCTGGGCCGATCTGAATATCCATAAGTTCGTCGACTGGTTCAGGTCTCCATTCCTCCACTTTCTCTCGTACATCAAGCTCCACCAGGTTTACAGGCTTTACCTGCTTTCCGCTCATTCTCTTAGATTCTTCTCGGCCCTCTTGACAACTCGGTACTGAAGAGGGGCCGGCTCCACTCTCCTTCACAGCATTGAAATAACACTGGCGAGACTCCCTCTGATCTTCGCAAATAGTAATGACCTTGCCATTACTCCCTACCAACTTCATTTTTTGGTGCTTGGTGGACATCAAAATATCCCACTTATGGAGGGTGGGCCTTCCGAGAATCACATTGTAGGGGGAAGGAAACTCCCCTACCTTTGTTCCCAAAGTGAGTCGTAACTCGATGGAGCCTTTGAGTGCAGTATTTTCGCCATTGAAGCCCGATAATAGTGTTTGACACGGCTTCAGATCTTCCTTGTCCAGGTTCATCCTTTTGAATGCCGACCAGGATATAATGTCGGCACAGCTGCCATTATCAACAAATATCTTTTTAACTCGACAGTTGGCTATGGTCCCAATAATGACCAAGCCGTCCTCATGTCCTGGTATCACATCGGCCAGGTCGTCTCTAGTAAAATAAAGCAAGGGTGGCTCAGTCTTATCACTGGTAGTTTTAAACTTGGGTTGTTCCCTCACTGTCAGCACTTCTCTGAGGTACTTACGGCGCTGATTGGCAGTGTCACCTCCTCCTCCCATAGCACCGGTAATGACATTGCACTCAAACTCTGGCTCTGGGAATTCCTCTTCATATGTCTTCTTCCTCTTCTCATCTCGGCCTTTCACCTCATCATTGGGATTGCCTTTATGCTTTCCCTGCTGCCCTTGAGTTTTGATCACATATCGTCTCAACTTTCCTTCTCGGATGAATTTCTTTATAGCATCCCTCAAGTCCCAGCATTGGTCTGTAGTGTGTCCCGGGCTGTTGTGAAACTCGCAAAAACGAGAATGGTCAAGGCCGGTATTCTTGAACACCGGTCGAGGTCGGTCTACCTTCTTCATTTCAGTCAATGCTACTTCCCTCCATACTTGCGCCCGAGAGGTGTTTAACGGGGTGTATCTGTCATATTTGGTCTCGTGCCTCCCCGGTCTATGGCCGACTTCCAAACTCCTATTGGGGGGCATATTCCCCATATGTGGGTGATGTTTTGGTGGTGAACCCTTTCTCTTGGGAGCAGTGTTGCCAATCTCCATCTGTTCCAGCTCCAGGTATTTTTTAGATCGGACTCTGAAATCCAGCAAAGTTCTAACAGGGTCCTTATAGATGGATTTTGCCAGCCGAGATGACCCGTTGAGTCCGACCGACAGCAAATGGACATGCACCTTTTCCTCCAGGCCTTGCACTTGCAAGGCGGCTTCTTTAAATCGGTCCAAATAGCTCTGCAACGTCTCCCCCGGATGCTGTCGGATTTTGCCCAGAACAAACTCGGACTTGGGCTGTTTCTTGCTCGTTGCAAAATTGAGCAAAAATCTCTGGCCAAAGTCCTCAAAATTACGAAT
>PYAF01006280.1:106521-120579 GCA_007407185.1 Glycine tomentella | reverse complement strand
TGGGAGCCGCCTGGTTTTGGGCGGCTCCAGTGCCGCCCAATTCTGGGCGGTTTCCCCTGCCCCAGATTGGTAAATAGTTTCAAAATCGCCCCATTTGCGTAATTTTTTATTTAATTTGTATTATTTGGGTTCTTTTGCCCCATTATCAGTCCTTATTTGTTTGACCGTAGCACCAAACTGATTTTCTATCGGCAAATTGAAATTCTGAACCTATGTGTTTGCACTTCAAATTTACCTTTCAACATTACAGTTCAAGTATATATATCTACTAAAATCATCCACAACAGTTAAAAAATAACAGTGATTATGTACTGATGGAACATAATACGTCCCCCCATATATCCATATGTAAAAGATCAAAAGCATGCAAAGCTCTAATCTTACTCGCAGAGAAAATTCTTCTTTGCTTAGAAAAATAGCAAATGTCACAAACACCAATTTTTTTTAATGTGACATACGGAATCTGATTTGACAACTCAATTTTCTATGAACTGAATCCAGAATTGAAATTGAATTACAAATAGTATTACTAACAGAATCAAATACCTGAGAAATCCTTCCATGAACTGGTGGTAGTTCCATGTGAATAGAGGCCATCAATCAGTTTAGCCAAACCAATATTCATCCTCTTGTGTGCATGTCACCACAAAATGAAAAGGAGCAATTCATTGTGTTTGTAAGTTTGGATATTGATATTAAATTGAATGCAAACATAAACAAAAACAGCACATCTTGTAACACTGTGGAATCACTTATATGAACTTCTCCGGCACACGCGCCACCTCAATTTTTGCACAAGATCCATTCTGAAAATTGAATAGAAATGGGAACAATTTTATTATATCAAGTGAACGAATTCAAGGAGCAACAGATATCATCTGAGGCTCCAGAATCCACTATCCACACTACCTTATTTCTGCCAAGTGCTAACCGAAGCACAAAAGCTACATTATTTACTGTAAGTACTGTCTGCACCTTGTCAACACGGTTCAATGCAGTGGACTTCAACAGAGACATCAATGCTTTACGTTCTTCCGGTGTTAGAGTTTCCATGTCCGCCTTTGTCTCAACATCATCTTCACAATTATTTGCTGCATTAACAGTGGCATTGTTGTAATAAAGCCAACATGGTACTTGTAAAATGTGGAATTTTGTTAGCCTCATCGTCACCAGATAGGTTCCAGTTAATAGTAGGAATTAATGAGAGAGATTTAATTCCAATAATTAATTGACACTATTTTTTAAGATATATCTTAGCTTAAAACTGCAATTGAAAGTAGCCAAAAATTATAAGTAAAGAAATTGTATCCTCATCTTCACAACAAAATTTAGTAACAAAAAGGCTTTACCATATGATACCACTCAGGGAATACGTTTCAACTAAGAGTTGCTTAAGTTACACTACAATCACAAATACCACAATTGAAAATGATTGCAAAAGTCATACAAAGAGGCCTGAATATTCAACACCAAAATCATAAAAAAAGACAGCAATGTCCAACGAAAGCATCTGCATTCAGTCACGAGCAACAACAACCACTTGTTTACCCACATTGCGACCACTATAGAGGCCAACCAAGGCTGCAGGACCATTGTGAAGACCTTCAGCAATGTCTTCCACATACACAACCTTCCCTTCTCTAATATGAGGCAGGACAAACTCCAAGAATTTTGGATATAGGTGATAGAATTCACCAACAGTAAAACCTTCCATTCGAATCCGCTTAAATATAAGATTTGCCAAATTTGTTACACCTTCAGGTTGTGTAAGATTGTACTGTGAGACCATTCCACAAACAGGTATGCGACCATGAACTCTCATATTTGGGAGTACTGCATCAAGTGTCTTGCCCCCAACATTCTCAAAGTATATGTCAATGCCTTCGGGAAAGTATCTGATATATATAAATCGATTTGCAGTTAATAGTGTAAATTGTATGGACAAATTTAATCAAGATTTCTCTACCAAAAAGTGTTAAATACTGACCTTTTCAAAGTTGCATTGAGGTCTGACTCTTCTTTGTAGTTAAAAGCTTCATCAAATCTTAATTTAGTCTTCAAAAGATCCACCTGGTTGAAAAAAAAAAAATTGAAATGAAAGAAGAACTGGATATTTTTGTTGGTGAGCAAATATAAACTAAAAGGATTTCATTTCAGGTCTTATTAATCAGACTAGTATTGTTGGTGTATGCCACAATTCTCTCAATAAAAGTACAAAGCTTATTTTTGGGGTACAGTAGAGGGGCAAGGGTTGGATGGGTACATAATAGGATACAATTGCAAACAAACTTCAGCAAAGCACCACACTGATGCAACTTTATGAATTATAGAAAAAAACATTACAGTGTGCAACTTTTGTTATTTGACAAAAATGGTTGTATGATCCTTTCATGAAAAAGATTTCCATGTATTTGAATTACATCTTGGAAAATCCCAAAATTTTAAACGTCTTAAAAGTTTCCACTGCCAAGGGACTTAAAATAACAGAGAATTATCTAATCTTGGAAATACTCAACAATATATCCGCAAAATATTTAGGCTAATTCAAAACACTAGAACTTTAAACAGCACACTAGTTAAGCAAACTTTGATGCTAATTTATCATTCATGCATACATATAAAATAACAACAATAGAAGAATACCTTCTCCTTACTTCCAGCACTTCCAACCACATAACAATCAGTCAATTTAGCAAATTGGCCAACAAGTTGACCAACAGCACCAGAGGCAGCTGAAACAAAAACATTCTCTCCTTTCTTGGGAGAGCCTACTTCAAAGAAACCTGCATATGCAGTCATTCCCGGCATTCCTATGTTCAAAGAAGAAAGTAAAACGTGAGAAAACAGCACAACATGTATCCATAAGCTTGCATGCTTGCTCAGATTCATTTTGAAGAAGCTACCAAGAAAAGTATTACAATTTATAATCTGAGGCTTGCACATCATGTCATGTTGACATGAGAAGCATATATAATTGAATAAGAATGAACATAAATTGTGTTTATTTTGTTGAATACATACCAAGAATACCAGTATAATATGAAAGCGGAACATCGGTGTGCTCAATTTTGAAAAGTATTTTAGTTGGGGATACCAAGCTGAATTCTTCCCATTTTGTAAATCCCCACACTAAATCACCTTTCTTGTAATCTGGGTGTCCAGATTCTAGGACTTTGGACACTCCATACCCTGTTAATGGCTGCATTTACACAACGGCTAGTAGTTAGTACTAACACAAATTTATGATCCCAAAGAGTATTTTCAAAACTAACTACAACTCTACAAGTACAAACATTGTCTTCTTAAAGAATATCTTCAATTAAAGTATTTACACTGGAACCATGGAGGGCATAAGCAACCTGATATGATGGACTGTTTTTTCATTGAACCATGGTATTCTCATTGCTGAACTATTTTATCACAACAAAACAAAAAATTTGCTTAACTGCATTTCCAATCTCTCAAATATCACCATGGTACAATTTTGGCTTCTCAAGTTCTAATTGTATCAATTGCATCATTTTTTTCATTTACAATTAGGTTTCTCCGACATAATTTCATCCAATACTTGATGAAATTAATTAGTTGGCATGACACAATATGTGTGATTTGATAACATAACAAAATAGCACGGAAGTAGAGATTCTATTAAAGTAGCTAGTGAAATTCTTTGACAAAGATTAGTTATCGACAAAATCGATAGATATATCATATATGACTTGAGAAAAAAAAAAAAGATTAACGACTTACAGAGCCAGGTGTATAGGTGCCAAACACGTCGAGGCCTTCCACCTTGGTCATGAGCATTCTCATGTAAGGGTCACAGGAAAGGTAGAGATTTTTTAGAAGCACATCATTGGAACCTTGTGGAAGCTTCAATGTTATGGTGCCTTCAACTATGTTCATGTCGGATTCCTTAGGAAAGCCACTCACATAGTCCCTCAGAACTACTTGTTTGTTCCTCACTTCCGCCATCTTAATTAATTTGATCGTACGTAGCCTCTGTTTGCGTATGTTAATTGTTTGTGTTGTATTTGTGTCTCTTCCGCGCATGGATATATTTTATAGTGAAAAATCTAGTGTGAAAGTAGGAAAATCAGATGAAGAAGAATAATGTGTCATCATTGGCTCATTGCCTACGTAATGTTGTTGGCAAAATCAAGTTTGAAAACTCAAATGTCGTAAGTTTCTTTACTTGTTTCACATAATTTGGCCAAGCAAAATATCTTAAAAAACATTGACTAATCTTAAAATCACTTTTGTCAAGTTTTGTTGATAAATTAAGAGAATTTAAATAAATACATTAATATGATAAAGAGATGAAACAAATTAATCTTTTAATTTATACTAGTATATATTTATTTTTATAGAAATTAACCAGAGAATGTATAAAAGAATAAAATGTTTAAGTTAATTTTAATTTATAAGAAAATTTTGATTTATTTTGTAGTTTTATTCTTTAATTTAAATTTAAATATTTATTACAAAATTAATTGTAATATATTTTTAAACAAGTTTTTAATTACAATTTGTAGTAATTATGTGAAATTTACATAAAATTATTAAATTTCAGTAAAAAAATATTAAATTAATTATGTGAATTTTATTTATTATTTCATAAACTTTACATAAAGATGCAATTCATTTAGAAAAAAAAAAAAAAAAAGTTGCTAACCTTCACATCTGGCCACGCTTTGAATGTGAAAGCTCTAGCATGTTCTCATCTAAAGCTTGTGGCCTACAATACATTATATCTGAATCTTCCCGATTTTGGTGCGACTATTCAGAAAAATTGAGATAGTTCTCGTTCTCAGCTAATGATGGTATTTGTTTGGTCTAATTTTTTTATTGTGTTTTATTTATTTTATATTTTCAATTGAGAAAAAAAGTTGATAGGGTATTAATGAAATTTAAACTATGTACAGTAGAAATTCTACTTATTGTTCCTCGTCTAGCTTGGTTTACATTTTTTTTTCATTTTAATAATTTACTTTAGTTTTCAATAATATTTTTCTAAATTGAATCTAATTGTGCAATCTGATTATGATCAAGTCATTTAGTTTTCATGATCGTGGCGAGACTTTCTGAATTTATGATACTTTGAAAGTCGAATATTTGGATAACATGGTATTTTTATAAACGATAAATTTGACAGATAGGAGATTCCCATTGAATAAAAAGAACACGAGCATTATTTTTTCATTAAAAAATCACTCTAGAATGCCATGTGATTGTAATTGTAAATAGCACTGGCATTGAAATATGTGGTAGCAATTTGTGTCCATTAATTAATTCTTGAATATGAAATAAATTGTGTTAAAAAAATAATATCTACTTATATGGCTCAAGATTTCCAATAAAGATATGTTAATGCTTTTCACATGGATAATTTTGTACCAAAAATACCATGATTATAAAAAACGAAAGGTTTAATTGGAAATTTTATTATACAACTTTTATTATTTTACAAATTTTACCGCTCAAATTTTATTTTCACAAATTTTATCATCAAAGTTTTCATTTTTTTTTGCTTTTATTTTATCACCACTGTCTAATGTGAAAGATAGATGATTTTCACTTTCAATATTGGTTGTAATTATAAATGATATACAAAAGTGACATTTTACATCAATTATAACTACAATCGATATAAAAAATCACTTTTCTACATCAATTATAACTACAACTGATGTAAAATATTTGCAAAAATAAAATTTATATAATGACCCTGAGTCCTGGCGCGGACGGCGCAAGTTTCTGCGCGGATAGCCAGGGTTTTCTGCAGAATTCTTCTGCAGAAAACAGTTGCAGAGATGCGGCGCGATCAGTGCCATGCTCACTCGAAGATGGCGCGAGTGGCGCCATAGGTTTTGGGAGTTGACGCCAGGGACGCCAGGTCGGCGCGAGTGGCGCCAGAGAACCTGTCCATCCCTGATGGTTGGCGTCGTTGGCGGGGTGGTGGCATTGTTGGCGCCATAGTTCCTGGAGGTTGGCGCGAGTGGCGCCATAGTGGCGCAGGTGGCGCCATGGGTTCTCGAGGTTGGCGCTGTTGGCGCGGAAGTGGAGCGGATGGCGCCATGGATTCTGGAAGCTGGCGCGATCAGCGCGGCAGCTCGGGCAAACCCAGTATATAAAGGCCATTTTACGAGTTTTTGGCCCAAAACCTTGTTTCTTCTTCCTCCAGCGCCCTGTCCTCCATTGTTGAGCTTTCAAGCTTCCTAAACCTTTATTTGTTCACCAAATCACTTCCTTTAAACACCAATCTTGTTGGAAAGCACTTGGTGAGCTTGCATCCTTCATCAATTCTCCTTGAAAACCCCCAAATCAAAGAATCTCTTTCTCAAGGGAAGTTCATAGAACTCGAGTTCGGCGAGGAATGGCGGCGATTCGTGGATACCCGTGCTTGGGGGAGTTGTCCTTAGGCCTTCCTTGTCGTCATTGAGGTAAGAAACTCGAGATTCACCGTTTGATTTGTGAGTTGGGGTTTTGGGTGAATAGTGACACACTTGTGATAAAGCTAGTATTAGCCTTGGGTCCTTTAGAAACATGTGTTTAGAATGATGTGAGGATGAAGGATTAGTTCTCAAATGTTAGTTTGGTGAACTTTGATTCTTGGCTCTATGTAATGCATGTTTAGTTGGTATGTTGAGTTGCTTGGCTATGTTGTGACATGCAAGAGCCTTGGTATGTGGCTTTGATGTGCTTGGGAGGCTGTTGGAACGGTGTCTTGTGTGTGAAAAGAACCGTTCAAGCCATATACGAATCCTTGATCTTTTGGTCTGTATAGGGCTTTGAGTTCTTGACGTTGGCTTGCACCGAGTCTTGTGATGACTCAAGTGCCTTGTGGACATGAGATAGACCGCTGAGGGTCTATGAGAGGGCTTGTGAGTGATGAACCTTGATGAACATTAAGTTAGAGGACTTGTGGTTTTGGAAAGGGCTGAGGTTCCTTTCATTGAGACGGTTGTGAACCGTGTTATATGCTTGTGCTTGTGTGATTGATGTGTGATTGTATGCCTTGTATAGGGCGTGACACCGCGGGTGTCAGTGGCGGAGGCCACGGAGCAAGGGAAGAACTGCAGAGCTCGGCTTTGCCAGGTAAGTTCTTGGTCCCTTGGGGATGTTTCCCACTGCTTGTGCTCCACCATACTCCGAGGGAGTGATGGTTGCATTCGTGATACATGCATTGATGGTTGTTGCATACTCATAATGATATATATGCTTGTATCTCGGCTTGTATGTGTATGATACCTGTTGATAGATCTTCTGGCCAGTTAGATAGATATGAACCTCCCTAGGAGAAGAGCGCACCAAGAGATAGGTGTGTCCCGTTGCGGTTGATTGCCTATTCTCGGAGGTACCATATACGTGCGTCCATGCGTAAGGGGTAGCTTCTGATGGGATGGCACGGGTGTGAGTTCCGGTCTCACACTGAGGTCGGTGTTGATGCGATCCACCGTACATAGAGCAAGATGACTTGCTTGTATTGTTATGAGGGCCGGGAGGCCAGTTTGTTTGTGATGCCTGATGACTTGTGTCATGGAGAGTGAGTCAGGGTGGAGGAGATGCCTCCAAGGACCCTGAGCTTACTGAGATGTCTATCTCACCCCGTATGGGGCTTATGTTGTTTCAGGTGACTCTTCTGGCAGGGAGGAGCAGTCTCAGGGCGGGAGGCCCCAGTAGAGACAGGATCTGCTTGGCCGTGTGGCAGTAGGGAGAGCTGGGAGGCTCTGTGATATTTTGATGATGTATTGTACCCTTGTAGAGGGAAGATGTATGGTGCACACATGTATTCTTTTGTCATGTATATGTTATGTATACCCTCGTGTGAGGAAGGATCTTAGAGATTGAAAGCACTCGGATGCTTATCCTTTTGTATAGACACTTCGAGTGTCAGATGATGTATATGTACATAACCAGTTTATGTTATGTTATGATGATTCCTCCTGTTTATATCTGTTGAGATATTTGTGTACATCTGCCTATGGCTATGTTTATGTGATCTGGATCAGCAGGGGCTTGTGTTGCTTTGAGATGAGATGTTTATATTCCACTGCATAATGTAATCAAGAAATATGATTTTCGATTATGCTTTCGCAAAGTTTTAATTAAGTGATTAAGCGCTAATCTGATAAATATTAATGTTAATACACCGAGTGCACACGGGGTGTTACAACTTAAATGATAAAATTCACAAAAATAATGAAAGTTTGGTAATAAAATTTACAACTTAGTCAAACAGAAAAGAAAAGTTGGGACCAATGAATAGTATTTGAGAGTACATGGCACCGAGTATTTTTTTTCTAAATAATTCAATTGGTATTTAAAAACCCATAAAACATGAAAATATAATTTTAAAAAAAGGATTTCATTTATAATAAAAATTTAAACTTAAATAATATATTGGCTTAAACTATTTATTTTCAAAAACTTAAAATTTTAATTTAATTAATATAATATTATTTTAATAATGATTTACAAATTTGTTATTATAATTAAATACTTAATATTGATTGGAAAATTGAATATTTACTAAAATATATATGTTCATTTTTAAATTTTAATAATAAAAAGTTAAATGTACAATAAAATAAAATCAGTATTTTATCCTAAGCAATAAAGATGATAAATTTTTATTTTATATAATTAAAATTTATAATAAATAAGAACTTTAAATATATAGATAATATTATAATTAAAAATCTTAGTAAAAAATATTTTTAAGCATCTAAAGTATATGATAAACAATTTATTGTGAGGGAAGGATCTTTTTAACTAATAATAATTTTAACATATATTGAAATTAAATTTAGAAATAAAAATAAAAAGAATAAATTTTATTTTTTTGATTGGCAAAATGAGATTGATATATTAATAAAAGGTGTCATGAAGTGTGACTCCCAAAAAGAATACATGCATGGAAACATAAAAAATAGAACGAAAAGAAAACAAAAACCCAATCAATTTAAAAGAACAAATGGCTGTAAACACAAGTTGGCAAAGGAATAAGCCAACATCCCATGACCCATATACGGAAGCCACAATCAAGACAAGGTTTGAATCTTCCACAAAACCACCTATGCATTTGTTACTCTCCATGGAAAATAATACGGTTCATGTGAAACCAAAGACTAGTAAATCGCATGATAGATGAGATAGCAAACTTTATGCATCCTTTTACCTCTCCAAAAAATACCATGTTGCATGTAATGAAGCAGAACCTCTGAATGCTACACCAAAGAAATACCCCACCAATGGTAGATCTCACACAAAATCTGAAATGAGAAGGTGCACCCCAAAAGCAAGTGCTGCAAATCCTCCTTATCAACCCCACAAAAAACACACCCATCATCCTCCACTATATCCCCCTCCTCACTAGAGCCACACGAGTACGCAACCTGCCCAGATCAGCCTCTGAGAAAAAGTCAAGACCTTGGACGAGACAACACACTTCCAAAATGATCTAAAGGGGAATTCACCACAGTCGGGCTATCAGAAACCTCGGATGTGATAACCCGGTAAGTCGAGGCCACTGAAAAGGAGGACTCACCCTTAGTCCACAACCATTTGTCCTCTGTCATCAAATTCAATCGGACCGCAGAAAGTAAGGCTTCCATTTGTTGTACCACCACCTCCTCCTGCTCAAATAGAGGTCTCTGCCATCTCCAACTCCACGCCACCCCATGATCGCTGGCCTCCGCTGACGTCTCCCCTACACTAACCTCCTAGTCAACCGTCAAATAAAAAAGACGTGGGAAGACATCCTTCATATAGGACTCTTCAAACCAACGATCCTCCCAAAAAGAGGTGTCTTGTTCATCACCAATCCAACGAACCACCCTACTAGAAAACCTGTCGTCCCCCACATTGATCCTCATAATATCCTACCACCAAGTCAAACCAGACCAAACTAGTCCAAGCACCCATACCTGTGAGCGAGCAAACCATGCCACAGAGCATCCTTCTCCACCAAAATCCTCTACCGCCACTTAGCCAGCAAACTAGCATTGAAAGTTGTTTAGTTCTTCACCCCTAATCCCTCATCTGCCTTATCCCTGCATATTGAATCCCAATCCAATGAAAAGAATAAAGAAAGAGATGGGACTTAAAAACATAATCCCTACAACCTTTTTAAAAAGCTTCCAAAAATGCCCTCGTTGAAGAATAGATTTCAATATATAGATAATATTATAATTAATCTTTTTAATAAATAAATGCTTTTGAACTTCTAAAAACAAGGACATAGTGATTTCTCTTAACTTCTCATCTCTTTTAATTTATCATTTTTATTTTTATTTTAAATTGAATTAATATTTTTTTTAGAAATAATCATTTGTTAAAATCAACCTTGTAAGTTGTATCACAATATAAATTGTTATCATAAATAATATTAATACCTTCTAAAATATCAAAATTTAATTTATATTTGTATAAGTAATAAATCAAATTATTAATGATTTTTATATTTTTGATAATAATTTTTTCACTTTGAAATTTATTGGTATTTTTAAATTTTCAAATTTTAGTTTTCCTTACTTTTAAAATTTATTTTTATATTAGGGGATGTTTGGTTAGGGAGAAATTTTTTCATGCCTGAGAATCATATTTCTTAATTGGAACCATATATTTTAATAGATTGTAAAAATAAAATTATAACAATAAAATCATTAACATGTGTGTGTTGATATTTGTTATGTATACTTGTATTTGCACTCCAATTCCACAACAGTTATCTCACTATTTTCTCATTTATTGCTAAGTTTGGCCCATGTAGCTACTATTTATTATCTATTAAGAGTTAGTTTTCATGTAGATAATTTTAGGAAACTTATTAGGTTTCAATTGTGTTTTTGCATAGATCTAGTACACCTGAAAGAGAAGTTGAAGTTTGGAATTTGAAATTTGCTCGCTCAGCGAGTTGAACTAGCTGCTTAACAAGAAAGGTCATCTGAAAAAGGAACATGAAAACCTGAAAGCTAAGCAAGAAGAACTATTCGCTTAGTAGGATTTCGTCAAAAGAATCTACATCAACATGTCAAGGTCACTTAGCGAGCATCTACTTGCTAAGTGAGCAAACCTTTATGTGAAAAAAAAATAATGGAATTATTTTGGAATTCGCTTAGAGGTTGTTTCTTGAAACATTGTGATTTTCTTAACTACATGATTAAGTGTTTTAAACATATTGCAAGGATAATTAGATTTATTTCATGTTGTTTAAAAATATAAAGAAGTACATGATGTTCTACGTAGTAGTTAGAGATGAGTTTAGTTGTATGGGGTTTCGATTGGGTTGGTTAGGTTGGATCAGGTTTTGGTGAGAAGGGCCCAAAAGGCATCTAAAACCCTTCCTTAAAGCCTCAAAATTTGAAACACTTCTCAAATATCCAAAGCTTTCTCCCTCTCTTCTCTCAAGAGCACCCTCTTCTCTCTCAAGTTATCCTCCAAGCACATAAAGACATCCGAAGGATGAGGCACGATTATCTTCAAGACAAGGTGTTCTCTTCTCTCCCTTAGAGCTCATGATCAATTGTTGGA
The DNA here is from genome assembly GCA_007407185.1 of Glycine tomentella. NCBI lineage: Eukaryota > Viridiplantae > Streptophyta > Magnoliopsida > Fabales > Fabaceae > Glycine > Glycine tomentella. Next base: position 109,044 of record PYAF01006280.1, on the reverse strand, counting down.
TGGTGGTGGTGGTGTTGTTGTTGATGGAAACCCCTTTGTTGAGCTCAAAGCTTCTCCTTATTCTCTGCTTTTTTTTCAGGACCCAAGCTTGGAGACAATAGGTAAGAGAAGCTCTACCTTATGTTCTATTGTTTAATCTGATAGAGAGAGTTGTTTATGTTGGATATGACTCATAGTTTGCCTTCAGAAGATGGACGACTGAGATGCTTCATGCATATTCTCATTTTTCTCAAACTTAATTTCTCCCGATGGAATTTATTATTTTTCACTTTGGTTTTCAATGCACGCCTAATTGCTCTTTTTTTATCTCATGCGGGTTTTAGTTTTTGTTTTCGCCCGCCTTTTAAGAACATGCAAAAGTTGTTGTAAGTGCATGACAACAAATTACACATTAAGGAATCAAACATGCATATATATATATATATATATATATATATATATATGATGACAAGAACGAAAAATAAAATTATATAAACTAAGAAACAAAAAAGTAGGTGTTATTAACATTTAACAACAATATAGAAGACATGAAACAATAAAAGTCTAGGAACTAGGTTCATGTTTCATACCATTGTTGACCTCTGCTGCAACTCTGGATTCCCTAAGGAGATTGTGCTGGTGAATAAGCTTCACTCAATGTGTGTGCATGGAAATTAGCATCTCTCGTTGTAGCATGCAAATTAGACAGTGAATTCAGGGCAATTCTCACATTTCTAGTAGTGCTAGGACACATTGTTTTAGATAAAACGTGGCATGTTGTTCCAACAGTCAGAAGAGTAGGATTCTTCACAAGGTAGAGGATCATCATTGAGGAATACTTGGCTCTGTGGAGTGAGTCAAACTGAAACTTGTTCCATCGGCAAAAGCTCAAAAAGGTTTGTCTAGAATCAAATAACCCATTATCAAGAATGATATCATTCTCCTTAGTATCACCAAGGACGTCATCCATGAGGACTTGGAAAGACATAATTCAAAGATACGTATGTGTTAATTATTTGCTTTTGGCATGCATTATGTAGCTTTTTTTCTAATACGTTTTTCTTAGTATTTTTGTTTTTGACCTAATTAATAAGTCATTCCTACACTTTAGGAGCAAATAGTTTGTTATCTAAGATTGTTGAAATCTTGGTAACACGTTAGTTTTTCTGCTTTACTTGAAATATTATAAATGTATTGTTGCTGATAAATAAAAAAATATTCCCCACTCCTCATTCAAATTCGTATTTGGATTTTCTTTTCTGCCATAAAACCTATAGTGTGTTGTTTCAAAAACTCAATAAGGATGAAACAATCTCTAGTATGAACTTAGCTTCAAGTTTAGGAAGGTACCTGATGAAGTTTATGTCTCTCACCTTTGGCTGAAATGTGTGAGTGACCATTATGGCATCTGAAATATTAAATATGAAAAGTAAATGACATAAGCCCTTTTGGTTTCTTAAATATCCTGATACCAAACATATAAGCAGAAAGAATAGTAGTATGCAACATATATATGGAAAAAGGTAAAAAGAGAAGATAGCATAATCAAATTCAATGGACAAATCCTACAAGGAAATATTAGCGGACACCAGTCTCTAGTTACTACTTAATACCTACAATGGGAAAGAAGGAGGATATAGACAAATATAGGTATCTTGAATAATATGATTTAACGAAGGATCTAAAAAATTTAAGTTATAGAATAATATTTATATATAAGTCAATACTTAAGTTTGTACACTACAAATGATAAAATTTTGTGTTTATATGATTAAAACTTAAATAATATATAAATTAGATATTTGTAATGAACATTTTAAATTTTAATATAAAATTATTTTTAACTACTGATAATTTCTTAAAGAAAAATATAAAATTTTAATTTAAAAATAGAGATAAAAAGTGTAAATTAAGAGAGATAAACATCACATATATATAACAAAATACAATGGATGAGAGACAAAGAAATAGTTCAAATGTTTGATTTTTAAGTTATCATCATCTTTCACACTCCTGAATTTTCTTGCATTCGGTGCAAAATCGTCGCTTCCCATTCGCTATCACTAGATGGCAGTGCATGCAAATGTATTAAAATTGAACTACGATAAAATCTTCCTTGGAAGGTAATATGGTTGGTCCTAGCTGTGTATAAGGTGGTAAAAAGAAAAGGAAGAAAGATCAGTTAACAACTAATAAATATGAAGGATCAATATCACTTAAGTAACTTAAACTCGTGTATACCTATAAGAATATTGCAACATTTCATTCAAATATGAATAAAAGCATATATTGCACAAGATGAGATTCATTTATGTAAATATAAAACACTATAATAAGAAAAAGGCATTATAATGACCCTCACAATTAAAGTGTTGAGACAAAGATTAAGTAAGTGTTACAAAGTTTAATTATGCCAAGCAAGTCAAGTAAAACTCTTAATAGATAATGAGATAAGTTGAAATGACATGAGTATAAGAGATGATGATTTAAGTTTGTGATTATAGACTTATGGCTTAAGTAAATTGAAGGAACAATATTTTGGTC